>VSMD01039977.1:0-141241 GCA_008750895.1 Mirza zaza
CCCCCTGCACAGCCAGGACCCCCCCCTCCACGCCAGGCCCCCCCTGCACAGCCAGGACCCCCATGCACAGCCAGGACCCCCCTGCACAGCCAGTCCTGAGGATGCCCTCTGCCTCCTCCCCTGCCTGGGCCCCATCAGCTCCACTCACCACCTCTAAATGGCCCGTGGCCTTCCTAGCACCTGGAATGGTCCCTGGCCTTCCTAGCATCTGTGTCTTCCAGGGGAGGTGACATAGATGGACTTGGAAACTAAAGAATAACCTAAAACCAAACCAAAACACCTACCAAGCCTGCCAAGGCCCATTGTATTTCCATCCTATCGAGACCATTACCACGCTTGGACCAAGGCTAGACATTTTCCTGCCAGGTCTCCAGGCTACGTGTAGCTCGCAGGCTACGCATGGCCTCCCATTCCAGAACACTTTTGGTTAGCTCCTGCCCCTCACCCCAGCTCCAGGACCCTCTTCTCACCCCACCAAGGGCAGCACCCTTACGAGTCTGCAGCGGAGATGTGTTCGACCAGCCCTGACTTCCCAGCGCTCCTACCAAGGCGCTTACCCCAGGGGAGCGAGTGTGAACACAAGCACGTGCTGTGCCCTCCGAGCTCTGTTCCACGTGCCCTCCCACTGCCGAGCACCAGGAATGCAGACATCCCGGCAGCTTTGTTCTCAGATGTGTTTATTGAGCGCCCACGGAGCCCGTGGTGCTATGCTCGGGGTTGGAGCCACGGTCTAGTCCAAAGGAGACCAGCTAGCACAGAGGATGTTTCACAGCTGCTTAACATCTGGTGAGGGATGGGAAGGGGCGAACTGATCACAAAACAAATTCCTATTCGAAAGCAACAGAGTCTCCTCTGAGAGCAATATATATTCTACGCACACGCACGCGCGCCCACACACACGCACACCGCTCTGCGTGAACGCGGGTGTACCCACTCGGTTGTATATGCATGCATATACAGGCGTTTGTGGGTGAATAAACTAATATCTATGCCGTACGCACGCACACGCACGCACACACCACCGCACGGACAGGTAATCTGGCTTAGCTATCAAAGACACTATGTCTCCAGGTTCTAGTGGGAGCAATCTGTCCTAGACGCCTGCGGCATGCAAAACTTGGAAGATCCGGAGAGTCACAGTTAGGGGGACGACGGGAGACACGGTACTTTTCCATCCTCGGGGCCCAGCCACAGCACGCGAGGTTGTTCTTTGTTGAGGACGACAAAGCCTTCCTGAAGGGCTCCCCAGGACAGCGGGGGCTGGAGGCCCTCTGTCCAGCGGCAGCGCCCGCGGGGCCTGCTGAGTCCACCAATTTTCCAGGCAGAGTCAGAAACTCTGGTTTTCAAGTGTGTAGTCCTGCAAACGGTTTTCTTTGGGATGGCGCGGCAGATCGAGGTGAGAGTTCCTTTCTCGCTCGCTCTCTGCAGCTTCCCACATGTGCTAACGCATTTTGTAGTCATTAGATACAGATGTTTCACACAGCTGTCCCTTAAAATCCAAATCTACTGTGAAATCGAGGTCCCGCTGCAGAGAGGGAGCAGAGGACTTGGCGTTAGTCTGGGCGGGAGGTGGCAGCCCCCTCCCCTGGCGCCGCAGGGAAGTGTGCCTGAGGTCTGTGGCTAAGGGTGCCCAGGCACAGCCCGCTCTGCCTCCTTATCCGCACAGAACACTCTTTGATCTCCAAACTAAATCCTTCCTGTTCTAATACAAAAATGCTCCTTCTGCCTTCACCCCAGGAGAGAACAGAGGAGGATGGTCGGGCCCTCCGTGGCACGACCCCCAGGGCATTCTGCAGGCTCAGCGCGTGCCCACGCCCGGGGCTGCCAAGAGCCAGCCGGTCTCCCCCCGCCAGGCCAGCTGAAGAAATGCCCACGCACACTGTCCAGGCCACCAGCAGCCGCTGCCTCCTGGCCCAGTCCATGCCACCTGCAGTAGAGCCCATTTATTCAACAGCTTCTGATCTTGAGACCCCTCATGGGAACAGCTGGAAACTGTCCTAAAAGCTGAGAGTCCACAGGGGGACCCGGGAGTCTCTACTTGCTAAATTTTGATGGGCCCAGGCTACAGTCCTTCAATTACGCCTGGTCACGTCCCAGCGTGGCTCCTCCCAGCGCCTCCCTCAGTCACTGACACCCAGGTGCACCGGCGGGGCCCAGGGGTTCCCTGGGGTTGCTCTGTGGGTCCCTTCTCCTCTGTGACCCTGGCCACAGAGGTGTGGCCTCAGCACTCACCACGTTTTTGGCATTTGGCTTCATGGATATGGTCCCGTAGATTTCCTCCCCCCTCCGGACAGTGAGGTAATCTTCCAAGTAGAAGACGGTCTGCTTCCAGTGGGTGTAGGGGGCGTCAGGGGCTGAGGAGGTACAGGACACGGGAGGGGGGGAAAGAGTCAGAGATGTTTCCAGAAGGCAGAGGCCACGACCCTGCCTAGAAGTGGCTGGACTTCCCGTGGGACTCTGCACCCACCCTGCCCAACACCATGGTGGGTCAGGCGCCCAGTCCTTGTAGCCTGCTCCCAGCCCAGACTAGACCTCCGGCTCAGCCCCAGTGGCCTCTCCTCCCCTCCCGTCACGTCCCAGGCCCTCACCGCTGACTGCTGACCTGCGCTGGGGTCAGAGGGAAGCCAGCCGACATTACAGTTTTATACCACGGGGTGGGTGGTGAGTGCCCTCCCACCAGCTAAACTTATTAGCACGAATGAATCTCAAAATGTGACTGTTTTTCATTAGTTCAACAGAGAGAAGACTTGCAGACAGTGTGGGGGAGAGATTTGTAGAGTAGGTCCTCTTATCTCCCCTTGAATGACATCATTTATGCAAACTCCACAGCTAAACCAGTTTCCACAGTTCCACTGACGCAGCAGGTCCCTACTCCACAGCCCCACAAATAGCTTTCCCTGCCCGCTTCTCTGTGCCGGGAGCTGCACCCAGCACTGGCCCAGGCCTACTGTGGGATATCAGCTGTGCCTTCCTAACTGGCCCAGGAAAAACCAAGGGATATTCTTGTTCCGAAGCCCCAGCGCAGGTCCACAGCTTGCTTGTGGCTTGAGAGTTCAAAGCCACAGTGACGCTTGCCCCTCCCCTGTGCTTGCCATTGAATCCCAGCCACGCCCTCTTGGCACGAGACATGACCTCCTGCTGAACGAGGGGTCCTGCCTTGGGGGCCATCATCCTCACCAGCCTTTCTCTTCCTCATCCTTCCTCTGAGAAGCCTCACCTGACCACCCAAAGCTGGACTGAGGGCTCTCACGGCACCCAGAGCCGCTACCACAGTGTGCATCACCCCACAACGTAATGCCTTTCCCCCACCCGTGCGGTCCCAGTGAGCACAGGCCATGCCAGCCTTGCCCACTGTTGCAGTCCCCATGCCTGGTAGCTCTGTAAGTATTGAATATACGAGTGACAGCAAGATCCCAAAGAGCAGACATCTCATGACGCCCCAGCATACCCATAGATGTCCAACTACATTGCACCTTCGGAATGTATGGGTTGGAGAAGAACCCGTTTATACCAGATTCCTCTTGGTTCGGGCTCTCACCTTCCCCCACCAGGGTTTCCCCGTGCTTGGGGCCAGTGCTAGAGAGAAGACTGGGGAAAAGATGATAAAGGCCTTTCAAACACTTCCAAACCTGCCACAGGGAAAGACTTATATGTGGCCTTATATATAGCTTTAGGGGCAGAACAAAGGCTTGTCACTAGGGATTACTAGAAGGCAGATTTTTAATTCACCAGGAAGAATAAGGGCTGCCTCACAATCTTATGAGCCACCTGAGGTTCACCTTTGCTGGTGTCCCCATACCACTGACTGGAAGTTTATCATGCACAAACTCTAGAGACCAGGTGACCTCTGAGATCTTTCAAAACCCCAAGATCTATTTTAATGCTGGTGAAGAGTCTGTCTTTCTCTGCCCTTTGCAACGAACCAACCTGATCAAATGTCAGTGGTTTGGACAGAGACTCAAGTACCTTCAATGTGTGCATTTGGGAAATCAATGCAAGCTCAAGGTCATGGGGAGAAAGCGTGGCCTGCACACTTGGACGGGGAAGGAGGATGTGCATGTGCCTTTCAGACTCTGGGCCCCCAACACACCCAGCCTCCCTGGCCTCCCAGGCGTGCTGCTGTCTGCAGACAAGGTCCACCTGCTCCCAACGCCCTCCCTGCCAACTACTTCTAAAAATTGTCAAGAGACAGTTTCCGGTTGTGTGGGGGGAATGCCAGTGTATGCCTGACTGTCATACACTGCAGCACTCCGCCCCCGCTGCCACCCGCACAGCTCAGACAGGTATCTCTCCTTTCCTGCAGACCTTCAGGCAAGGGACTCAAGCAGCCTGGTCTGTCACCTAATCAAGTGCCCTAAGAGAACCCCAGAGGCTTCACTGGCTCGAATTGGCTGTCCCAGGATTCTGCTTTCAGTTGAAGGAAAATGATTTTTTTCCTTGACATCATCAAAAGGTTAAGAATCTCTGCAAACATCTCATTTCCATGATGGGTCCATTAGCCGTGGACTAATTGTCTAAACCAGTTTTCTCAATCCTAGTTCTCCACCAAAGTGCCCAGGAGAATGGATCAAAATCCAGCGTTTTGACTCTACTTCAAGAGAGTTGAATTCAGTAATTCCGGGGCGTGGGGAAGGGACAGGCCGCCAGGACTTACAGTCTCCCCAGGCGACACAGATGCACAGCTGCCGCTGGAATCGACACGCCTGGGCAGACATCGTGGGAAAGACACTTAAACAGGCAGCCACAGACCCAGTGTCCACTCTCCACCTGTGCTGTGACCCGGGCTCATTTCTCGCTCCATAGAATATGGGTCATGGTGTTTATCTCCTGAGGTATTTTGAGGATGAGATGAGATGAAGGGGTGAGCCTATCAGATTACGCAGGGTGACCGGACCTCCTGACGTGCCTGGGACAGTTCCAGTTCACATCTGCCTTCCTGGTGTGATTGCCAATAGCTCCCCCTCTCACAGAAGAGTCCTTAATGGAAAGATAAATCGTGTGGTCACCCCACCTGTAACACACTACGTCCATGTTAGGGTATCACTAAGCCACTGCATCAGAAAGTCCTTTAATCATTATGTTAATATAAAGTGGTGTATGGTTTTATTTATCAATAATCTATGGCTCTGGCCTGCAAGGGTACTCTAGTGGTCTAGAATGTCCTGGAGAAGCTTCTTGAACATTCCTGTGCCCAAGGGCTATGGACAGCAACCAGAGTCTTCCTTGTCAGTGAACAAGTCTTTCCCTCCTCTGCCCAATCTGACCACCAAGACTGTCCAACGGGCTCTCAGTGTCCCTGTGGTGCAGAGGCTTCCTGCTCCCACCATGCCTGCCTCCCCTGCCTGCCTCCTCAAGCCCCCTCCCCATCCCAGCACCGCTGCTGGCTCTAGAGTATGGATAGCTTCTGCTCCATATTTGGAAGTGCGCATGACCAGTACTGCCCACAGCATTCCAAGTGTAGGTGCATTCATCCATCCATCCATCCATCCATTCATTCATTCATCCAACACACTTCTATTTAGGATGCCTGTCATGTGCCATGTATGGTTCTGAAATTGGGGAACAGGGACCAAGATGAACATTGCTTTGTGCTCCCCACCCCAGACCCTACAGCCGCTGTGAAGAGACACACAGGTAAATAGTGACAAAGCGTAGTGCGAGCCATGACCAAGGATGGGTTGGGGAACACAGGGAGCTGTGGGAGGGCAGGGGCCTCTCCCAGGATCATTTTTCCTGGTGCTTTGGAAAGGGAATGGAATCCTGCTTCCTGTTTCATTTCCCAACGGCTAAATGGCTGGCAGCTCTTTCTGGGATATAATAATTTTTCTAGCTGTAAATTTAGAATTACATTCCCCAGGGTGTCCACAAGCTTTTTGGAGAATTGAAGACTAGACACCAAGAAGTTTCTTTAACCTGAGAAAATGACTTGATGTCACAGGAGAGCAAAGCTAGAGAGGAGCTGCCCAAGCCCAAGGCCCAGAAAGTAACTTGCTCAAGGTTGTCTCTAATGTCTGGTCACACAACCTGCTGATGCCCAGAAAAACTAGGACTTGCCCCCAGTCCTGCTCCTACCAGGGCTCCTGCCTTCCACTCACTGGCTTTCCTGCATTCAGCAGCAACTCCGGGGGACCCAGTCCCCACTTTATACCCCCACCACACTGAGGATGTGTCCAAGGGGTGGGGGCTGCTGTGCCCACTGGCTGGCACAGCCTGGAACCCTGGGTGTCTGTGCCTTTATGTGACAGCTTCTGCCTGGAGCTTCAGAGAAGTCCGAGGCATTGACAGGGATCATCTTCGAGCTGCACTCGTGTCGAGTATGCTTTCCAGCAGACCCCAGAGCCAGCTGTGGCTGGGTTGGGACAGAAGACTCAGTTGAGGGTCAATGAGGAGGGGCCACATACAGTAGACTACACCTTGCAGAAAGTTCAAAAGCAGCAGAGACCAAGCAATACCTTGTTTAGACACACACATAAATGTGATAAAACTTTTAAAAAATAGTGAGGAAATAAGAAACACAAAATTCGGGGCAATGTTCATCTAGAGGTGATATGTGGGGACGGGGTCGGTGGAGCACCCAGGTGGTCCAAAGATATTGGTATTTTAGTCATTGAGTTAGGTGTGGGCTCATGGGGATTTACTATATCGATATGAATTAATTTACATTTATCAATTATAATTGTGTTACATTTATTAGCAATGTATTTCTAGTTAATATTTATATCCTAATTAATAACACTTTATTTTTAATATTAACTAATGTATTTATATTCCAATAGTAATATAATGAATTTATTTCTAGTTGCTATTTATATTCTAGTTAATGATTATTTACACTCTAGTTTTTGAATTAGGTGGTTAGTTCATGGATATCCATTATATTAATATATAAATAAGTAAAATGTAAACCATGCATGGTTCAATGATGACAGTATGTCATGAACCAAGTATTCAGAATAATCTTAGTGCATCCAAGATGCATAAAAACAATTACTCCGTTGGTAGTCAGTGTAGACTGTCAGCATAGCCAACTGCCAAACCCACTTGAACCAACAATGTGGTCAGCTACTAGCTGGAAACAAAGCCCCAGGCTGACACTCTCCCAGCCCTGCCCACCTGCAGGGGAGTGCTGCAGGCAAGAGGACAGCTCCTCAGCCAGAAGGTGCAGAGTCCTGGTGCAACCAGAGGGTATTCAGTGAGGAACGGAATTGCCTTTCCAGAAGGGAGTTAGCATTGGTCATATTCTCAACCCTCTGGCCCGGGGCAGTCTTGCATGAGGGCAGTGGCTCTCAAAAAGCATGCATCACAGTCACCTGGAGGTCTTGTTAAGACGCAGAGTGCTGGGCGCCACCCCCAGAGGTTCTGATTTCCTAGGTGTGGGGTGAGGCCCAAAAACCTGCAATGCTAACAAGCTCCCAGGTGATGTCGCTGCGCTGGTCAGGAGCACCTGCTGAGAACCACTGCACCCAGGCACGGAAGCAGGGGGCTGCAGGAGCTCCAAATGTCCTTTCAGAGCCTAAGTTTGCAAATTCTGTGCAAAGGGGCATGGGACATAACACATAACTGCCAAAATGCAGGGAGCAGGTTCACCCAGATGTGTCCCCGTGGTGTCTGAGCTGTGTGGGACTGTGGGGCCAGGGGTGTGGTGGGGGAAACAGTGGCCAAAGACAAGGAAGGACACAAGTTCAACCCTGGGCTAGAGATGCTGACACTGAGGGCAGACCCTCCCATTTCTCAGGCAGCCCAGAGCACATGTTTTGGTTCTGGACTTGGACTTAACCAAGCCTCCCCTACCTGGGGAGGGCCATCAGGAACATCATCCCTGCCACCAGAGAGCCAGGGCGCCACCTCCAGAGACAGCTGCAGCAGGATGTCTGCTTGGCTTTGGGGACTGGAGATAGATCATCTCAAAGAAAAGAAAACTGGTGGCTGAGAGCTACGGTCCGGGAGCCCAGGCTTTGGAAACCCGAAACTTTGTCCAGAGCACCCTTGCCCACTGACTTCCTCATCGTCTGCAGCGGGGCAGGCCCTGGGGTAGGCCCCAGCCTGTGACTCCATCCCCAGCTTCCGGTCGGGCAGGCCCCTGCTCTGCTCCCTGGCTACCCCAACACTCACCATCTCTGGGTCTTACCCATCCTTCAAGGTCAAAGTGGAATCTCCCCCTCCTGGCTGCTCCTGCTCACGGGAAAAGAAGCTTACCTACAGCCCTGTAAGGAGGCCAGCAGCCGACAGCCGCCCAGCCGGGCTCTCAGGCCCTTCCCAGGGCGCGGAGGCACAGCACTGGCCTGGCCTATAGAGACCAGAGGACCGTGGCCTTAGTGGCCAGGGACGCTGGCTCTGGAAAGGGCCTTTAGGTGAGGGTTAGATAAGTGTCGTGCCCCTCTGTCCACACATTAAAGCCAGCATTGCCATCATGGCTCCAGGGAGGGAAGAACTATGTCCTCGATTCCCAAGGGCGGGAGTCACACCTCTGTGCGCTTGTTCAACAGCGACTTGCTTAGAAGTCTGCTTTGGAAGCCAGGAATGCAGACATTAATGAGGTGGGATCCCTACTCATGGAGAAAACTGTAGCTGCTAAAAAGAGTGGAAACGCTGGGCAAGTGACAGCACCGGAATCCTGTGCAGTTATTTAAAAAAAGGAAAGTAGGTCTCTCCGTAAGGCTGTGACAGTGTCTCTACGACATGTTATTAAATAAAGAAAAGGTAGCAGAGGGCAGTGTGGATAGCACTATCCAAACTATATTTTCTAAAAGGTATAGTTTTGATATTGTATTATAATTATATAAGATGCCACCAATGGGGAAAGCTGGGCAAAAGGTTCATGGAACTCTGTATACTATTTTTGCAACTTCTTGTGAGTCTATAATTATTTCAAGAAAAAAAAAAGAGTCGTGTATAGATATGCATGTGCTTGTGTACCCACTGAAATTTTCTGGAAGAATACAAAAGAAATTACTACCAATATTAATACTTATCTCTGAGGAGTGCGACTGGTATGGATTGGGGGAGAGAATTTCCTCCTTGACTTTGTTATACCATTTTGTATTGACGTCTTGTCATTGTGCATATGTCACTTTAAACATCGCCATGACAGACAGGTGCACAGGATGTGAGTGAGCCCTGAGAAGGACCCCAACCTTGACCCGGGAGGGAAGAGGGCTCAGCTGAGAGACGGAGCCTTGTCTGGTGCTGGCCAGGTGAGGAATTGTGCCCCCGGATTCCTGTTGAAGCCCTAATCCCCAGCCCCCCGCGAGGTGACTGTATTTGGAGACAGGGCCTTACAAGAGGGATTAAGCTGAAGCAGGTCTGACTGGCGTCCTCACAGGAGGAGGAGATTAGGGCACGTGGAGAGACGCCGGGCACGAGAGCACAGGGGAAGGCACGTGAGGGCACGGTGAGAAGGAGGCCATCTGCAAGCCAAGGAGAGAGGCCTCAGGAGAAACCTAATCTGCCAACACCTTGGTCTTGGTCTCTGGCCTCCAGGACTGTGAGAAAACAAATTTCCGTTGTCAAGGCGCCCGGCCTGTGGCTCTCTGCTCTGGCAGCCCTAGCGGACGTGCAGAGCAGCAAGGGAATGATAGGAGTTGCTGCCCCCGCTGCCCCGTGGTGCTCCTGGGTGGACACGGCTGCTGTGTGCGGAACCGTGGCCCAGAGACTGAGCTCAGGGGCCTGTAAGGAGCCTGGGGTAGCCGGGCTGGGCGTGGGGCAGCAGCCACGGGCCAGGTCGGGCAGGCCCAGCCAGGAGGGTGGTGAGGGACGAGTTGCAGAGGCGGGGGCTGGGCCGCTCACGGAGCCGCTGTTCGCCAGGCTTGGGCTTAGCTGCTGCCCCGAGGCACCTGGGCACAGAGCCAGGAGCTGGGAGCTGATCTCTGGGGAACCGTCAGGGACTTAATGAAGGGGGGTGGGTGGAAGTAAGAAACCCAGAGACCAGACTGCCTCCGAGAGGCGGCCGAGCCCTGTGGGGAGGCGTGCCCACGGAGACAGAAGACTCACTCAACTCCATCCTCACCTTCGTGGGCACCACCGCCGGCCTCTCCCTCGCCCCACCCTCGGCCGTGGGCTTTCTCCACAGCCAGAGAAGGCCGACGAGGTGTCAGACAAGGGCCCTGGCACCTTCTCTCCAAGGTGAGACCGGCCGCTGTCAGCTTCCACAAAGCCCCAAGACAGGCCAGGGGGAGCTCCGGGAATCCCGCACAGCTCACCTGTGGAAAACCCCATCTTCTTGTGGCACTTGGTAAATTCAATATTGAAATAGGTGACCAGGGCGTGCACGTAGTCATTGCGCTGTATCTGCAGGCAGAAGGCCGATGTGAACGACAGCTCCTCTGTCTTCACCGTGTAAATGTCCACCTCCTGTGGCCGGGGAAGAGAGAGTGCGGGACTCAGTGCCTCCAGAGGGCCGGGCCTGGGAGAGACTGTGGCCGGTAGGCTCTCTGGGGGTATCACTGAGCTTGGGGTGCCTTCCCAGGCCTACACACTGCCCCCCATCCCCTCCAGGGTGGAGTATGTTCAGACAATGGTGCAAATGGATCTGGATCCAAACCAGAGGGGAACAGAATTAGGAAGGTAAATCTGCCAGGGCTGGGGGCTGGAGGGCAGGAAGGGAAGAGGAGTGTCGCTTAGAGGATGTGCTCCTTAGCTCCTCAGCCCGCTGGAACGGCCCCAGGGTGGCCCCTGAGCATGGCTGCCTTGGTCTAGTCTAGTGGTCCTCCAAGTGTAGTCCCCGATGGCCAGCATTGACGTCCCTGGGGCAGACTCGGGGATGCAGACCTGAATCAAACCGCCACCTGCTCTTGTCAGGGATTTGAATGAACCAGACTACTCCTTTCCTTTGTTTGTTTGTTTGTTGTTGTTTTTCTTTTGACATTTAAGTTCCCAGCAATAGGAGGCTCAAGCACTACCTCAGGGGTAAGGACCTGAGGCCACAGAGTCACAGACTGAGCTGAGGGGCATTCTGCTGGCCATTTATACCAGGGCTGGACAGTTCTTAAAAATAAATGAGAGGGGAAAATACAAGTGAGAATTTTCAGTTCTGGCTGGGAAATGTAGGAGATAAAGAAGTAATAACTAACAATTTCAGCTGGGAAGTGGCTGCAAATCAATCTTGCACAGGGAGCAAGTGTAATTGCAACTCGCTGCTCCTTTCTATGTGGAGAACGTCAACCTGCTGTTTGCTGCTCCCGAGAGACATCCCCCGGGGTCCAGGGAGGCCCCAGGAAGAACTTCCCACTTGTTAGGGTTGTGCAGCAAGGACCTCTGTCCTGAAAACTCTGCAAGAGCCAGACAGATGTTTGTGCGCCTGGATGGTCCCAGAGGGTCCTCGGGAGACTTGGAAGACGGACAACGTCGGGAGGAATTAGGAGGAGGGACGTGAGGGCAGGGAAACGAGACCTGCGGAGAGACAACGGGGCAGTGCAGCAACAGCCTTCATCTCTATGTAGTCCTAGGGTAAATAAAGGAAAAGCAGACACGAAGTGTCCTGGGGCCTTCAAGAGAAGCCTGATTCCACAGGGCGCACGCAGGAGGAGTGGTCAAGGCAGCCGTCAGATCAGAGTCCTGCGGGGTCTGGGGTTAGCGGCCGTCACGTGCTCCGGGGCTGCTGAAGCTCTCTGACTGCTGGTTGGGAAGAGGTGGGATTGCAGGTTTAGGGGACCATGGGAGCCCCTCAGTGAGGCCACTTTCAAATGCCAGGTATGCTGTGTTTCTAGAGCCAAAGATGGGGAACGAGAATTGATGGAACGGTGAGCAGCCTTGGGTGAAGCGTGCAGAATTTGATGGGATTATCAAATTCCCCTCACGTCGAGCCTTTTACCCCAGGCCAGAATGCCCCGTAATGGCCAGCTAGCACCTGCTTGCTGCACGGCTTCTGGGATGGCGAATTCACTCCACCAGCAGCTCTGTGCATGTGCTGGCATCTCCAGTCACTAGGTCCTTCTTCAGAACTAATGGAAGAGCCCACGCCATCTCTCTGTCACTTCCACCACAGAAGAAGCCGAATGTCCGTTCAACTCATGCTGGTCCCCTAAACCTTTTCTTCTCCAGTGTAAACTGCCTCGGGCCTTTCATTCGTTTCTCGTGAGTCACGATTTCTGACCTGTCATCATCCTGGCCCTTCTCTGGGGGTTCTACCTCTCTCAGCGCCGGGCGTGACACTGACCACACCAGGTCCTTCTCCCTCCTGACGGGGCCCCCGCAGTTAGACCGCAGCCCCACAGGGCGAAAGCTGCCCCCGTCCCTAGTTGTGTGCTCTCGGTGCGTAGCTCAGCGCCCGATACCGGCAGTGTGTGTCTGACTCGACGACCCCTCAGAGCAGGTCTACCTGCTTGCAGATTCACGTCTCTCCCCAGGCCTCTCCTTCATAACCACCACCTGACTAATCTCCGTAAGATTCATCCAGACTATGTCACTCCCTGGGTCTACAACCTTCAATGACTCCCAGTGGCCTGACATCTGGACCTGGTTACTTTCTCCTTCTACCTCTGCCCTCCCTTCTTCGCCGCTTCCAGCACAGGTGTGCATAACACACCCACCCGCCCCATCGAGCAGGAATTCCATTTTTAGAGGGTCTCACTCTCAGATGTCCATCAACCAAATGTCAGCTAACAACTCATGTGTTGGCTGACAGTGTTCAATAGGTCTTTGAGACATTTGCATATTAATAGGGTCTTCTGACCAAACAAAAGCCATACATTATAATGCAACAATCGAGGCAGCTGGTCTTTTGGAGTGGGGGTCCAGGGCCATCTGTGAGGGTGGGATCAGCATGGCTGGGCTTTGGAGACACAAAGGCCCTCTGGGCTCAGCTCCCCACCTCCCAGACCCAAAGTCTACAGGTCAGCCCCAGCTATCCTGATGCCCCAGAGGCCAGACCCCTTTTCTGGAAGGCTTCTTTCTGCTGTAGCAACAGCTCCGAGACCTCCAGGAGACCTACTGGCTTGGCCTCAGGTGACCCACACGGAGCAGAGGGCTCTGCTGCTGCCTGCACACATTACTCAGAAGAGCCCCTGGTCGCCGCCATCCCCACCACTAAATAATGTTACAAATGGATGTCTCTGAGCAGAAGTCTGGTCAAAACAGAGTCTTAATTATAATAAAGTGTCACACTCTGCAACGTTAATAGCAATGAAAATAGCAATTAAGTGTGTGAAGAAGGGCAAGTGTTTTCCCAACAGGCTCGGCAGGACACTGCTGAGCACATTAGCGAGAGAGCTGCTGGAAAGGCTCTCCTGGCTGCAGAAGCAAAGCCAGACAATCCTCACCCTTCTCAGAAACAGGCAAGGAGAAAGGTACGGGCGCAGGAGGGGCAGGCCTTTAGCACAGATTGCTTGCCCGGAGACGTAATCAAAGCCCTTGGGAATTCTCATAAGGAGGGGCATATACACACGCCCCCGCCCTCCATGACAAGCCTGGCTGCTTTGCCCCCGATGCACCCAGCTACGGCCAAGGGAAAGGCCCCTGCCGGCTCCTGTCTGGAAGTGAGGAGGAGAAGACCAGTGTGACCCGGGTGGAGAGAGCCAGGCCAGTCCCTGAAGGTCCGGCAGCATAGACAAAAAGAAGCACGATGGCTGCACCTGCAACTGGGGCTAGGGTCAGGGCAGAAAGTGACCTGGAGTCCAAGAACACTGAAGGAATTTTACCCCCGAGTGGAAGCCATTACCCTCAGATGTCTAGTGATCCATATCACTGTAATGTGTCATTTCTGCAAATTCGATTGCACCAGCCAGACTTCTACCTATTTTACAATTTTTACCAAAGTGTTTTGCACTGTGGGTGAGATTCTCGTTGGGGGGATTCGCTTTCCTTCCTCTCATTTGGGATAGCAGGAGGGAGAGGCTTCAGGGATAGAGGGCCGGTAGGAAGAAACCCATCCTGCCTGGACCCAGAACAGGCTGAATAAGGCGGTGAGAACCTTGAGAACCGGGAGTCTGCGGCTCAGACTCAAAGCCAAACCTCCTAGGCAGGATGTCACCAAAGGGGGGAACGTCTGATGAGACCTCTGTGAGATTCATCTAGTTTAGCTGCCCTGTGAGGTCCCTTCTAGATGCCACACGGGTGCTCTGGGCCAGTGGCTGCAGTTCTTCTTAGCAAGGCTTTATCCAGGGCCTGACGGGTCTCACATGAGCAAAGCAGCGGTTCGCATCAGTCTTTAGGAACTTCCCCTCATCCCTGGTGGCCCTGGGCTCTCCCCCCCTTTATCCTACTGTAAACACTCCAGCCCCCTGCCCCAGTACTTCTGGGAAAAAGTGATCTGTACAGGACCAGAGTAGGCAAATATGTTTTAGCAGGATGAGAGGTGGGTGGGCTGATGAATACTTACATAATGAGCCCACACTTTCAAATTAAAAAATTAGCTTGAACCATATGACATTAATGTCTTTCTACATTGAAAAAAAGATCAAATAGCAGTAGTTTTATATGGTTCGACATAACACATTAGCATGTATAAATGCAAACGCAGAGAAAGGGGCCTGGAAGGAACAATCAACCATGAACAGGGCTGTCTGCAGGAGGACGGTGTTGGGCGGGGAACTGCGCCGTATCTGTCTAACCGGGCGTGCTCGAATGTTTAATGGTAAGAATGCATCAGGGGGCGGTGGGTCAGGGCTCTGACCGGCTGTCTGTCATCTTCACAGAAGAAATCCTTGGGAGAAAAGGTGTTTAGAGCCCGTGCAAACAGGGACACTTGGGGGGGTCAGGTGCGTGCTTGGAGGCGGGAGTGTGAGGATGGATGATCACACAGCATACTGAGGGATGCGATTTCTTTCCTAAGAGGGACAGTGACCTCGGAACACACTAGCTTCCCCAAGCCTGAGCACAACCTTCTGCCTGCAGGTGTTTTCTCCTCCAATGCCCCCCGCCCCACCGCCCCCCTCACCCCACCAGCGGCCCTGCTCTGGGCCCCCTGCCCTCAGCTGTGCCACTGTGGAGTCGTTCTCTCAGCAGCTCTGCCCAGTGGCAGCGCCAGCTCTTGACTTGTCACATGGAGCGGCACAGGCTCTGGCCAAGGCGGCCTTGCCTCCCTAGACTCCAGACCCCCAGCCTGGCCATCCAAGGTGGCACAGCTGGGTTCCCGGTACACCCAGGCCCGACCAGGGTGAGTCTCCAGACCTTTATTAAACAGGCATTGGTCACCACTTGCTTTGGATCCACGATATCCACCAGGGGCTCCTTCATGGCAACGTCCCGGATGCAGGTCATGTCAAAGCCATACACGTTCTCCCACCCTGCGGGAACAGAGCGAGGCTTGAAGCAGGCCGCAGGACCCCCAGAGGCTCCCACCCTCCTGCCTGTGAGAGGGAGGAGCAGCTGCTGTTCCAATGCATGAGAGCAGGCTAAGAGCCGCTCACCTGGGTGGGGAGCTTGCAATGTGCCAGACTCTCATCCACTCTTCCATGTGTACCTCTTAAAAAGGTAGGTCCCACTTTATGATTAGTGAACTAGAGCTTGGAGAGGCTGCGAAACTTCTCCATGTTCACACAGCTAGAGTACAGCGGGGCAGGGACTAGAACCCAAACTGCCTAACTCATTCCAGGCTCTGCCTTCCTGTCCCTTCTCCAAGCTGGCAAGGTCTCATGTGAACTCCCATTCGTTCCTCTTTCTACGCCTTTGCTCGAGCTGTTCTCCACACCTGGAAGGCGCACGTCTCTCCTGCTCCCATCCCACCCACTGAACTTGACCGCATGGGCTCAGAAAGTGACATGGACTATGATTTGAATCCCAGCACCACCCCTGGCTAGTCAGGACCTCGTACGAATGACCTAACCTCTCTGCAGCTCAGGTTTTCACTTGGGTGGGCCCAACAGAGTTCTCGCCTTTCTCCCATGCCATGATGCACTCACTATGGATCCATTCCATGAGAAATAAACCCCAGGTGGGCACGACCCGCCCCAGCTGTGCTCCTTGGCTTCTTGCAACTCATAAGGCACTTTGTTTGGCAGGGAGAAAGATTTAGAAGTTGGTGAGCAAATGAATTCAAGTCTGATAGCCCAAGATTACCCTTAGATGATGGTAATAATTGCTGTCATTGATTGATCACCTAGTCCAGGCTAGACTCTATTTCATCAACCCAGCAACCTCATGAGGACATCTCTCTACTACAGACAAGAAAACCGTGGCTGGGAGAAGCTGGCATCTGGCTCATACACAATATCCGGCCCATTATCACACACCAGGGGAACAGTGGAGACAGGGCTCAAACCCAGCCCAAACCCCTCACCCCTTGCCTGCACTGACCCGGCTGTGACAGAACCAGGAATGCAGCCTTTGGGTCCACACAGTATGGAGAGGATGGCCTTGGCAGAGTTTTAGTTACTGGGCAGCTGACACTCACTTATTTGTTCATTCAGATGGGTTTATAAATGCCTAAAAGTAGAAATACTTTTCCCTAAAATGTTATGGGATTAAATTTTCTTCTAAAAAGTTCACCAAACAAATGGTTCCTTAGGAAGCTTATGTCCCTCTGTGTGTTGGGAGAGCAGGTGTATGAGGAGGGAGGCGTGAACAGTCAGTGAAAGCTTTGCGCCTTTAGCTCAGATTCTTTTCTACAGTGCACAGAGACCTTCCTTGGAAATAGAAGGCAAAAAGAAAGTAATCATCTCCCAGAGGACAAGTGCTTGTGAAATTCTGGCTTGAGGATAAGATGGCCATTATATCCCATTAAATCACCCGAAGCTGGTGCCAAACTCAATTGAAACCTGCACTGGGGAGAGGAAGCTGCTCGGTTAGCAATAGGATAGGTTGGCAATAGGATGGGCTTCAGAGAAGACCCCCTTCTAGAATCTGGAAATAGCTATCCATCCTCTCCCCAGATAAAGCATACATACTAACACACGTTACCTTCAGTTTAGAATCCTTTATTAAGAGACCTACAGCTATGCAGCTGATCTTCCCCACCTCTCGACCCCACATTAAGTTCAAATTCAATGCAAGTGTTAGGCAAAAACCTGAGAGTCAATGTGTGTGATGATTAAAGGCCTGGGATTTGGAGTTTAACTCTGAGCTCTGCCATTTATTTGCTGAGTAACCTTAGGCAAAAATATAACCTTTCTAAGCCTTGGTTTCTAAGAGTTTTTTAAAATGGAGCTGATGATAATGGTGGCTATCCCATAGGGTTGTTATGAGGATGAAATGTGATAATGTATGTAAAGTGCGTAGGACAGTGCCTGGCACATAGAAAGCACTTGATGCATAGCAGTTGTTATCATTACGCAGTTTGAGCTCTGGCTTTGCTACCATTCAAGCTATGTGACCATGTGCAGATCAATCCCCTTCTCTGAGCTTATTTGTAAAATGGGGAGTTTGGTTCAGTCGTTCTGTGTTCCAGAATCATCTGGGACACTTAAAAATGCTCCTGGGCCCAAGCCAGACCTACTGAATCAGAATATCAGATTTGGCGCCTAAGAAGCTGGATTTTCACAAATCTATATAGGAAATTTCAATCAGAGTTTGGAAAGCTTTGGTTATATAATCTTTAAAAGTCCTAAAATGGTGAGTTAAAAGTTTCATGGCCTTTGTAAAACCTTCTCCAGCTACTCCTGACCATAGGACTTTTGCTTTTATATCCTCAGCACCTGTAGCACAACATTTTGCAGTGTTGGTCCACAGATAATGCTTTTTCAATTGGAATTCATTCCCAAACATTTAGTGCCTGTACTGCTTTGCAATGCCTGCTGTTTTAGTTACCTGTATAGGGGTTAATTCAGGTCTTATCTCCTCAGCTAGACTACCTCACCTTTAGATATACAGGGGACAGATTATTCAGAGCATTAGATTTTTTTCTCCTTTCTGCTGACTATTCATTTCCCACTAGACCCTTTTACCGAAGTGGAGCAGAGATGAGAGGGGATACAAATCAAATACATAATTGTTTTGTTACGATCATGTATTGTCTATTAAATGAGTAAATGTGGGGTAAAGGTCATTGGCCATCAAGAAATATTATTATTAAGTATCTAGAGATTTAAAAAATACCATCAGAAGGGTGTGTGAATCGTTTGTTTATGGATGAAAACAAATTCCTGAAAAAGACTTCGCTATGGTGCAATGAGTGAAACTAATGCAAGAACAAAGGCCAAACATTCCATGACCATGGACTGGATTGACTCAAGCCCCCATTCCAATAGTCTGGAAAAGGAAAAGGCTCTTTTCTGGGCATAAAATTTATTCATCTGTCTCTACTGTTCTTTTATTCACAATGTCCAGCATTAATGAAAAATTACAAGACACACGAAAAAGGAAAGAAGTACGACTACCACCGAAGGAAAAAAGTCACAGAACCAGACTCGGAGATAGCTTAGACGCTGGAATTGGCTAACAGAAGCCTTACAGTAACTAATGAATATGTTAAGGGATCCAGCGGAAAAGGTGGACAGCATGCATGAATGAATGGAGAATTTCATTGGTGAAATTATAATCAAAATCACAATATCAGAAAAGGAGGATTTTTAGATAAGCTTATTAGCAGAATGGATTTATCAGAAGAAATAATCAATAAACTTGAAAACAAATCAGTAAAAATGATCCAGACTTAAACACAAAGAAAAAAAAGTGTGGGGAAAAAAAGAGTATTATTCAAGATCATGGGACAATATCTAACACATGTGTAATGGGAGTTCTTGAAGGGGAAAAGAAAGAAGATCAGGCAGAGAAAAATATCTGTAGAGATACTGGCTGAAAATTTTCCTAAACTAATGAAATAATCAACTCTCAGACCCAATAATTCCATATAACCCCAAGTAGGATAAATAAAAAGACAAACACACCTAGAGAGTCAAACTGCTGAATATCAAAATAAAGAAAAGTACCAAAAACAGCCTGAGGAAAAAGAAATATTAAGTACCAGGAAAGGAATTTGACTTTTTATTAGAGAGAGCTGTAGCTATGTCCTCCCTGCCACCCTGGCCCCAACAGTTTGAGTGTCTGTGCTCGGGCTAACGGGACTGCCTCAGAATGCGGTCGGAGGAAAACAAGTACCACCAGATGCCTCTTACGGTCTCTCCTCAGTGCACAAGGGAAAGTGTTTACAATAGCGCTGTGCATTTTAGGCTCTCAGGAGCCAAGTTGACTCCTTGCATAAGATCGGCTAGAGCCAGAGAGTGGCTCTGGCTGTTGGAGTTCAGGTGAAGGAGAAGCCCGTGGACAGCACCTGCCCGTGGACAGCACCTGCGCTGTCCAAGAGGCCGCCCTTCCACGTCCCGCTATGTGCAGGCTGCCTCCGTATGAGGTCTTTCTTTTACTCTTCTCATCAGCCGGGAAGCTGGCACCATACTGCTGACTCTCAGCAGGCTGTAGATTCATGTATTGTGTATGACATTGAATAGCATACCCACCAAGTTTGCTTCCATTTTTAACATTCTAGAAATCTCCTCCAGAGTAGAAAAATTGTTTTTAATGATTGCTCCTCTCTCAGAGTTAAACACTACACCTGAACCTTCCTCTGTTGGTTTACTTTTATTTCTTCATTCATTTATTCATGCAATCATTCAACAAAAATATGCATTGTGAGCCTCATATATGCTAGTCATTTCTCTCTCTTTCCATAGTCTCTATTGGTGAGAAAATTGAGGGAAGGTTCTGCATTTCACACATTCTCACACTCTCAGGTTGCCTGTGCTTGAGAAAGAGAAGGGGAGGAAAGAAAGGGGAGAAGGAAAGGCAGGAAAAGAAAAGAGAGAGAGGGAGAGAGGAGAGTGAACGGGAAGAGACGAAGACTTTCCCCTAATAATTCACTTTCTGAGGGGCTTGGCATGTCTCACTCTCCTGCCCCACATTAAGATTTTTCCTTCCTAGCTGGTTCTTAAGCCACTAGAAATTTGCTTACAATTGTTCCCTTGGCAACCAGCAACCTTTGTGCTTTACTTTTGATTTAGAACTCATAGTAACCAAAATCTCCATTTATTTCAACAGATGTCACTTGATCTTAGCCAAAAGGCCAAGAATCAATATTTGAAACAGATTTCTAAATGGATTTGCTTCCTTAACTAAAAAAAAAAAGAGAGACAGAAATTATTTTTAAAAATTTAAATAGAAGACTTAACAGTATTTTTTAAGTGTTTAGTTTTGTTTTTGTTTTGGGTTTGTTTGTTCATTGACAGAGATTCAAGAACAAGCATACTGTGCAAGAAAAATGGGACTGACAAAAAATTTTTTTCTTTACCAAAAGCTGTGAAATTGCAGTGGGAATCACAAGAACAAACGACATGATCTCCAGTCCTGGGCTAGCAGCTGAGTGACAGCAAAGACCACCCCACCCCTTGCTCTCCTACCCCCAGTTGGGCTCAGTGCAATGTGCTTACCTCCAGAGGCTCCCAGGCACGAGGTATGTTTGTTCTGGAAACCACGAGGAACCATGTGCCTAGGTTGGAGCTCAGTAAATATGTAAGTGGACATGAGAGTGCAGAATGTACCCGAAAGTTCTCTTCAATATATTATTCATTACAACTTCATGGTAAGAACTCCAAAATGCAGCTCCAGGGCAAAGCATGTCCTATTTACACATGCATTTGATCAATGTTCTCTGTTGGGTCGTGTCTGCAATCTTCTGTGAGAGTAGAGCTGTCCTAGATTCCGGGCCACCAGGGGCTTAGCAGTCTGAGCCCCTTGCCAGACCCATGGGCAGAATTGGCTTAGTTACATGGCCAGAGACCAGATCCCATCTAGTTGCATTATAGCACCCAGACTGCTATGTTCTTTCTAACAGACGTCACCTCACCTAATCCTCATGAGCAGTCTGTGGGATTGAGGAGATGATCCCTTAACTCAGGGTCAGAGATGTTGGATAATTTGCTCAAGGTTACCTAGTTAGTAAGTGGCAGAGCCAGGATTTAAAGCCAGAGCTGGCAGACTGCAAGGCATTCCACAGGCCACCCTACCTCTCATTCCCCTCATTTGGGAGTTTGCCTCCCTGCCCCACAAGTCCCATGGTGGAAACCACACCGGACCGGCGGAGGCAGACCGCACTTAGAGGGCTTCCGGGCACAGAGGCTCAAACAGCTGCCAGTTCCTGTTTTCTCCTGAACCTAGCTCTGAACTTCACACTTCTGCATTACCAGAAGTGTGAACACGTACACACAAACCACACGTTCCATAGCACAGTCCAGTCGGGGTGTCATCACAGCCACTAATGGCAATCAGAGGGCGCCTGTTTGAATCAGTGGAACGACAGTTTGCTGAGCTGTGGATGGAGTCTTAGCCCCTCAGGGCAAGAGGCGATTATGCACAGATGCAATGTGCGAGCCCCACAGTCATCTGGCCACGGAGGGCTTGACGGCCCTGCCGGGACAGGACCCCCAGACTTGCTGACTTGTGGGACAGTTTGGAGCGGCTGCCTCTTGCTTTTGTTTTGTTTGTGCGCTTGCTGGTGTGAGGGGCTCTTTTCGCATTTAGTTCTGATTAAGGAGACACAGCCACGTCCAACCTTGTGAAAAGACGTTTGGTGTGATCTCATTAATTTCCAGGCCTGTGTCTCAGAGAAGTGGCACCCTTTAAGTGAAATAGAACAAAACAGCCCTTTTCAGACCAGGTAAATCGTGGGAGTTGTTTTCAGCTTATTTTTTCTCTGAGAACAACTGCGCTTGGCTGACAGGGCGCGATGAGCGCGCTCTTAGCCATGGGCCGCCTCCCACGGCACCCGCCAGTTGTTCACTTGTTCAAAGCAAAGTTCCCACTCCTCCCCACCCCCACTGCTACCCATCCCCCACGGAGCCTCAGAAAACACATATTTTACTTAGTGTGAAGGAGAGTCAGTGTTATTTTGATAAGTTCGAGTGGCATGAAGGCAGGACTCAAAATTATTGTCCTGGCTAGGGACCTGCATCTCTGACCCCTGGCGTGGATTTTCGGGATAACTGACCCTTGGCAGGGTTCTAGCCACTTGTCCCACTTTTCTCTGCAAAATCTCAGCTTCTGCAGCTTCCATCACATTGCTTTTGTTCCCTCACCCCAGAACATCCATCTTATACAAACCATTTTGCTCATTTCCTTTCTGCAGACCTCCCACCCTCGGGAGCAGAGAGAAACGTTTAGCAAGAGTCCAGAAAGGGTCACAGATAATCTCCTCCGTAGGGACAGCTCCTGTATTCATGACACTGCCTGCCCATCCCAGCCCCATCCACGCGCCTCCCACCCAAACGCACAATAGAAGCCAGCGGAGAATCAAAAGGGCACTTACAGTGGATTTTGAAGTCCTTGTACTGTCTGTCTTCAATTGCTACCACGTACAAAGCTGCCCGGTCTGGAAACATAAGCCCTCCAGGTTTCTGTTGATGAATTGTGGGGAAATGGGTCTCGTAATCTATTCACCTGACAAAGACATCACATTTTGAACTGCACATAGAGTCACCAGACAAGCACCCCCTTGCCAGCATTTCTCATCAGTGGACTGTCACCTTAGGGCTACGGTAGCAATGCTCAATTTTTATTTTGGAGCAAAGAGAATTTGAGGGACCTACGAGGAGTCGATAAAACAAATGAAGTAGTATGAAGTTAAATCCAATGAGGACCAGTGAAATCTGGTAGGACATCTTAGCCTGGAGAAGCCAAGGTGGGCAGCACACTCGGCTCCTAAGTACTTGTTGACCAGAATGGACTTTTATGTTCACAAGAGAGTGGATGTCAACTCTTGCAGAAGAGGCTAAGGTCAGACTACAGAAGTACATTCTGACAGTTAGACATGTTGGCCCCATGGGTGATCATTCTGTGTCCCAGAGCAGATCTGCTTTAAAGACAAGAGCCTAGAGAGGTGACCTCCCAGCCCAAGTCCTCTCTGAGGTCCTCATATTCTTCCTAGGCTGTAGGCCATGGGTGGAGCAGCAAGACTGCCAGCGGACCAACACAAGGACAGCATGCAGGACACTTACCAGCCACTTGTCCCTGGCAAAGATCACCGTATTGAGCATTGACTCATAGAATAGACAGTAGCCCATCCACTCGCTGATGATGATGTCTACCTTCTCCACAGGCAGCTCCACCTCTTCCACTTTACCCTTAAATATGGTGATGACTGGAAAATAAGAACCCCAAGGCCATACTTTGCAGGGACTCCGCCTAGGAAACCATGAGTACCTCACATCTGAGCCAAATCTCCAGGTTTTAGCTCTATTCTGACTCTACTTTTAGGATATGACATAGCTCACCCTTTACCTAGCTAGTTTATACTAAGATAACTGAAAACTACTTGCGTATTTTCCCCCTAAATTTATTGAGTCATTACTATGTGCCTGGCACTACGCTAGGCCCATCACATGTACTGTATCATGTAACCCTTCCAACAACCCTGTGAAGTAAGCACATTACAGTTAACCCTTGAACAACATAAGCTTGAATTGCATGGCTCCACTTATATGCAGATTTTTGTTAACAAAAGTTATACCTAGTGTGCCTGCCTCTCCTGCCTCCCCTCCCACCTCCTCTACCTCCTCTGCCTCTGCCACCAGCAGATAGCAAGCCAAATTCTTCCTCTTCCTCCTCCTCCTCAGCCTACTCAACTTGATGACAATGAGGACAAAGATTTTTACAATGACCCACTTCCATTTAATGAACAGTAAATACATTTTCTCTTCCTTATGATTTTCTTAATAACATTTTAGTTTCTCTACTTCACTGTAGGAGTATATAATACATAGAACATACAAAATATGTGTTAATTGACTGTTTATGCTATTGGTAAGCCTCTGATCAATAGTAGGCTATTCGTAGCTAAGTTTTTGAGGAGTCAAAGTTCTACATGGATGTTTGACTGTGTACAGGGTCAGCACCAGTGACCTAAACATTGTTCAAGGGTCAACTGTATTATTATTTTCACTTACAACTAAGGAAACTGAGGTTTAAAGAGGTTAAATAGGGGCCATAGGTCAGAGCCCAGACCTGGTATGATATGACTCTAACACTCTATCATGGTTCCCCACCCTATGTCAGGTTACCATGGTGATTCCAACCCAAAGAAAGCAGAGATGCCTCCTCTGCCACTCTCGCGTGTGCTCACAGCCAGGGCTCCCCACCCGGTGGGTGCCTCTCTAGCGTTTGTGAAGGAGGCAAATTGGTGTTTTGACAAGAACATGGGTTCTGCAGTCAGAGAAACCTGGGTTTCAGTTCTGGGTCTTCTAATGATGACTTCTATGTCACCTCACACAAGTTATTTGACCCAACTAAACTCTAATTCCCCAGAGGACAACCATGGAAAGTAATATCTACTTAGAGGATGGTTGTGTCAATAAAACGAAATAACACACGTGAAGCGCCAGGCCCACAGCTGAGGCCCCGAGAAGGTAGACGTCATCTGACATGCTCCTCCTTGACCGATGGAGAGGGGAAGGAGATAGGGCCGGGACAAAGCCCCTGAGCCAGGCGGCCCTGCCCACGAGTCACTCCCAAGACCTTCAGGTCCCCCTGGGCCAGGAGAAACTTCTTAGTTGAGTTTTGATCAATTAACATAGATGTACACATAATTTTGAAGTCTCTTTCTGTATTCGTTGCTGTAAAGATCAGGACAAAGGCTATCTGAGCTACTGCCGTTAAACTGACAGGGTGATGTACTGGTTGGCTGCTTCCTTCTGAACATTTCTCCTGAAAGGCTACATGTATTCATGCTCTGAAACTCTCATTCTGTAGCATCCTCTGAAAATTCGCACGATGCCTGAGCTTTGTTGGGAAAATTGAACAGTGGGTCTTTGTATGCAATTGAACTTGGCTTGTCTTACTTCTGTAAACTTTTGAAAAGTGTTTTCAATGATCTATCTCACTTTTTTTTTTCTTTGCACATTTCTTGAAGGCTCTCCCCTAATGTCCGCATGTGCCCGTGCAGCTGTGGGTCAGTTCCTCTACCTGCATTATGTCGGGACCTCCCTCCGGCCCTCTTCTGCCACCGGGCCCCACGACTCCACACTGGGTGTTTGGTACAAGTCTCCACCCAGGATGGTTTCATGGACAGGACTCCATTAGGAGCTGTAGGAAACGAATATTATCAAGTCTGACAGGCAGGCTTGATGTGTTTGCCTGCTCTTGTTACATATGGGATGTTCCTCAGGTGCCTTCCAGAGGGAGTGACTGCTGCCCTGTTCTCTGTGCCAGCTGTGAGCTGTTACATCCTGATCAGTATGGATTATGATAGATGTATGATAGATGATACATACAGAGGGTCACAGAACAGCAAATATCACACTATTTCTGCCTGCAAAAAGGCAGAAGGAATCAGTTAACCCTATAAAATGCTTAATAGTCTGGACTTCTGTTCACTTAACAACACCCTTCTATATCTATTCACACGCAAACGCATCTCAGAGCAGATGTGGCCCCACCCTTGGCTTGGTGAGTAGACGGTCCCTTTGTGAAAGAAAAAAGACACACGTCCCTTCAGTCCAGGGGTGGACTGGATTTCAGACGCATTCACCCTCTTGCCCAGGTGCTTTTGTGCAGTACTCAACCTACACAACTTTATGCTGGGGTCCTCAAGCACTTATGCTCTGGTTCCAGCTCACAGCTAACCTTGATCAAGTACCTCCTCTGCATCGGGACCTCAGTTTCCTTATTTTAAAAAAGGGATTGGGGAGGATGAATCAGAAATCCTTGGTGCACCAGAATGCTGTGATTCTTTAAACATGTACTGAGCAATTGCTATGTGTAAGGCATTCTGCGAGGTTTACTGGTAGGGACAGCTGACGACAATAAAGAAGTGGTGCCTGCAATGTCCACTTTGACCCTAATTTGTAACAATTCCTGGATCCTGTTTGATTTTTTTTTAAGAGGCCAAATTTTCTTTTGTGGACCCAAATACAACTGTTCAGCTGAGTCAGCAGGGTTAGACTTCCTGTGGTCTGTAGTCACCACCAGCAACCACTTACACTCCCAGATTCAACATCGCAACCTGCAAAATGCTCCCTCTCATGGTGGGGTTTATGCCAATTCATTAGGGGCTACTGGCCAACATGTAGTGTTAGGCTGGCTCAAGGAAATGTCTGGGCATGCACAGCGGGGTCCTCCCTTCTCATCCATGCTGAGGTTTGCAGAGAGGTCTAAGCCACTGACGTTAGGTTCTGGGCAGCTACAGGCTGCAGAACTCCATGCCCGGTCTGGACCCCACATCACTAAACTGCATCCGCTCAAGGGCGCACTGAGGTCACTGTCTGGAGCAGTGTTTTATTCCACGAGGAGGGTGGAAAGTTAGTTTGCTCAACTAACTACGACAGGACCCTGGCTCATATATTTTAGAATAATTAATCATAACTAAATGCACCACAGGGAGCAATAAACTCTAAATAGGGAAATTTTCCCCTGTAGCTTCAAGTTTGCAAATGAGACATCCAGACTTTATTCATTGTTTCTAGCGTGATTTCTTTTCTTTTTGGTTTGAGTTTTGAGTGGATATTATGGAAATATAGTCATATGATTAATGGCCCTTTGGTTTGATTTTTTATTTTTTAACAAATCAGGCCAGCTCGAGCTCATCCGAGCCTCCAGCTTGTCCATCAGTGTCAGCTGACCCCACAGGGCCTGAAGTTCTCAGTTTCCCCACCTGAGCCGTCACTGTTCGGAGAGCAGACCCTGCCCCACAGAAGAGCGGGCAGGAGGGTGAGGAGCGTGGGGACAGGAGCACTGCTGAGCCAGCGGGCCCCAGGCCACCCCCACAGAGCAAAGCCCCTCCCTAGCCTCCCTCCACACCCTCCACACTTCAATCATACACCAGCTTTTGGTGACACCCACAGCAGCTGCCACACACCTCCTGAGGACCTCATTCACTTGGAGCCCGTGAACTCTGCCTCTTAGTTGTCTATTTTAGCTTCCTGTTCCTAGGGCCTGGTGGAGCACTTGGATCCTCGCAAACATTCAGAAATCATTAGCGAATGAATGGGTGGACTAATAAGCAATTTTGAAGAAAAGAGCATCAGGTTAAGAGACAAAAGATCTTCAAACTAGTCTTGATTATGGTTGTAAAAAATTACTAGCATTTGAATAGGAGCTTGCAGAGTGATTTTACATATATTATCTCAATAATCCTTCTAGGGCCTGGCGTGGTTGGCTTATTATTCATTTTGCCTAGCAAGAGAACTGGGTTTGGAGAAGTCAAATTGCAGAGCCCAAACCGAAGTCTGTCTGGCGTGTGATCTTGTGCAAGTGGCTCAGCCTCCCTGAGGCTCCTTCCCTCCACCTGGCGAACAGGTATCATAACACCCAACCTTCCTACCACCCGGGATGGGTGTGGATATCAGCAACTGCTTGGGATGTTGGGAGAAAAGAAATCAGAGAAGGCAAGGGACAAAACCATCCTTCTCCTGAAGGCTGGTCAGGTTGGTTGGCAGACTGAGGAGAGACAGAACCATCGAGAGCAGCCAGGGTGGGACCAGCACCTGTCAATCGTCCCGGACGTCAGCCCCTGCTTCTGCTCCCTGCTCTCATCTTTTCCAGGCTCGGCTATGTGGATAAACCTCTATCAGCCCATTCTGGGACCAGCGGTGATGGGAGAAAGAGAACATTAATATCTCTTCCCTCAGTATCCAAGGGGACTGGGAATATGTCCTACAGCAAATGGACCCCTTACTAGCGTGGCATAGGGGAGCCCTGGGTGCCATGGAGCCCCAGTATAGAAGGTTCCACAGTATTGTCCCCTCTCTCTGCCCAACCCCCTATTCATTCACTCCAGAACAGAGAGCTTGAGGGTCTGCCTTGTCCCCAGCGCATAATCTGCCTGGCTTCGTGCGCCAGCCTGCTCCGGCTCCCTTGGTGGCTCAGGTCCCAGTAGGCTTAGCTGGGCTCTAAAGCCCTGCCAGCTTTGCCAGGGCCCTTCCCTGGCCTCTCTCCTCCCTCGGGCACTGGCTAGAATGCTGCTCGGCTAATCAGAGCTGTGCCAGGGCTCCTGCCCACCCAAAATCGTCACCCACCACGTAGAAGCCCTGCACGGTCCAGCCTGGCAAAAGCGCAACGCCGTGGCCACAGGCAGACGATCGCGTAGGCTCTGCCGAGGCTGGCAGGGGCAACAGAGAAGGGGGAGGTGCCTGGTGGAGTGGTCGAAATCCATGGAGACATTAAAGGTGACACAGTTTCCCCTGGCTCAGGTGCTCAGATCGTTCCAGGTTCTCGCTCACCCACTGCCTGTAGCAGCTTACGTGGGACAGACAGACAGTGTCTGTCTCCGGGGATTTGCGCAGGCCTGTAAAACCCTCCCCCCCCCCAGCATGGCCTAGCTCTTCCGCTTTCAGGTCTCGGGGTCAATGCCTCTCCTCAGAGAAGGGTCCTCTCACTCCACGGTGCCAGTGCTGTGCTGTTAGGTGTTCGACAACCAGCCCCAGAAAGAAGAAACTCTGCTGATGTCTATAATGCAAACACTTCCACCACGGCCGATTTCAAGCTGATGACACACGCCGTCACTCAAGGCAGGGTTGAGAAGGGACGCGTGCGCAGATGGGCCCTTGGGAAGCAGTGAGAGCGGCCCCGGCGTCCCCACGGCCAGGCAGCCGGAAGCGGACCCACACAGGCTTTCCCAGCTTCTCCGGCCTGGTGCTTTCTAAGCACTGGCGCAACGTGCAGTGAGCTTACGATTGTGTTAGCTCGCTCGCCTTCACGTCTGTCTTCCCCACGAGACTGTAAGCGTTATGAGAGCAAAGATCCTGTGTGCGCCAGTCACACCACTGACTGGTCCACGCCTGGCGCAGGGCCTACCTCGCGGCACAGTAATACTGGAAGGAAGGAATAAATGAAACTCACTTCTAAGATTATTAATGGGTTGTCTCACGAGCAGTTAGGAAAAGAAGTGGCAATTGCCAGGAGTCACTAGTACAGGCTCATTAAAACCAATTAGATATGATTAGTCTTTTGACACGGTCATTAGTCAAGTTAATAAATGAAATAATAATAATAACAACAGCTAACATTTATCAGGTGCTTACTGCGCTCTGGGTGCTGTTGTGTTTTACATGGTGGTGTGCTGTAGGTACTAAACGACAGGCTCTCCTGGGGACAGACACCCTGGTTAGTAGCATTTGCTGATTTCCACCATGGTCAATCTCAAGCCACCAAAGTGACTGCATCTATTCCACAAATTTGCTGAAAATTTCATAATCGGCTCTCAGGATCCTGGCAGGAGCGAGAGCCAGGATGCTGTACTTGCATATCTGGTAGCCATGTAAGCCCCGCAATGGCCCTATGAGTATGAGCCAGTATCATTCCCATTTCACAGATGAGGAAACTAAGGCACGTAAAGGAAGTTATCCAAGATCACAAGCTGAACCTGGCAGAGCTGGGTGTGAACAAGAACGTGTGGCCGCAGAGCCAGAGCTCTGTAGCACGTGGGGACGTCAAGACCCCACTTCCATGGCCTCCTAACAGAGATGACAAGTCGTGTGGATTCCCGACTAGCATGACCATATTCTAGGGAGCTGATTAAGAGCTGAACGTAGACCAGCCAGCTGGAGCTTCCACACTCACTACAGGGCACCTATCAGATGTGTAGATGACACAGAGCCAGGAACAATGACCCCAGGAGAGGGATGAGCAAGGAACGAATGGAGGATCAAATCTGACAGCATGAAGACGAATACAAATAGAAAACATATATGATGCTCAGTTTGGATTCAAAACACCCATGAGCCAGATATAGGTTAGGAGGTATGGCTTGGCAGCAGCATGGGGCTAGATGACAGGCTGTGGTTGTTCTCCATCTAGGGTCACTGTGACATGGTGTTTTCCACAACCGCTAGCGGAAAGCAGAACTGCACTGTCAAAAGAGCAGCACCTGGCCCCTCCAGTCGACTGCGCTGTGTTTGCTTCTTAGCCTGGCTTTCCGTGAGGGTGGGGAGGAGAGACGCTAAAGCGTGAACAGGTGGACACATAGGTACTACAGTAATAGGGTATTGGGCAGAGGGGAGGGGGGAGGGGGGAGGGGATATACATACATAATGAGTGAGATGTGCACCATCTGGGGGATGGTCATGCTGGAAACTCAGACTTGTGGGGGGGGGAAAGGGCATTTATTGAAACCTTAAAATTTGTACCCCCATAATATGCTGAAATAAAAAAAAAAAGAATATAATATATAATGTTCCAAAAAAAAGCGTGAACAGAAGAGAAGGCTCAAACCAGAGCCCTCCTGAGCAAAGGGGAGGAGCCGGGGCGTGTAGCCCGAGACGAGGGAGAGCCACTCTGCAGGGGCACTGGGAAGGCTGCAGGGAGGCAAAGTCCGCCTCGGAGGGAGGAAGCACCTCTGACGGTCCCCTCTCCCCGGGGGCCGCCCGGGTGCCCTCAGGAGCGGCTTGCCAGGGGCGGTGGCTGCAGCGCATGGAGAAACGCTGTGGCAGCACAGGGCCAGGAATCATCAAGGAATAGACCGCGACACCTGAAACGGCCTGTGGCTAACTCGTTGAGCACCTACTGCATGCGAGGCTCTGTGTTAGGCACTTGACCTACATTTCTCTAACCCCCAGCAGCCCTGCAAGCTGCTCCCAGCTCATCTCCTCTCCAGGGGGCTCAGAGCAGCTCAGAAAGCTGGGGCGATCAGACACAGTCCTCCCCACCCTTACGTCGCGGACGCCCCGTCCCTTGTCATTGCCTCGTGTCATGCAATCCTAAGGTCTCTTCCATCCATCACATTTATGCTTTAGGTCACGCACAAGTAGGAAAAGAGAAAGGAAGGGCATACATTTTTTCTTTAGTTTTCCGAGAAGAAAATGGGTTACAATTTTTTGTTTCCAGAAATATAAAAATTCTATCAATCTCTGAGCTCCTATGTCAACTTGAACAAATGAACCCACCTTTCTAAGCATCTCAGCAGCCTACTAGTTTGCTCGCCAGGAGAGGAAATAATAATTGTTAGTACTTAAGTCAAAGAAGAGCCACGGCAGCACGTGTGTGGGCCGGGCGCGTGAAGGAGCCACGTGAGGGCCGCGCGTCTGCCGTAGGTGCTCCTCGTGGGTGTGCGTCCGCGCGGTAACTCCGGCCCGGAGCCGCACGGAGGCGGAGAGGAAGAGAGACTGACTGGTTCTGGGAAGCAGGTATTTGATGCCGTGTTGTTATTTATGTCGCTACACCTACACTCCCAAGCCCCACACAATTGCTGCTGCAGCATTTCGAAAGCATTTCCATGGAAGCATCTGTGTAGCCAAGCTGTCCTCTTTCGAGTACACGTGCCGAGGCTGAGGGGACTGGGCCAGCAGTCGGGGCCCAGGGTGGCCTCAGCAGCCTCACCAGCTCCACCCACCGGCTTCGACCCCCAGGGAGGGAGAAACAAAGACAGCTTTGCTTCGTGATGGAGCCCCGCCGCGCCCCCCATGCAGTGTGTGTGACAGGGAGGGACGGGCCTGGGGCACGTGGCAGCTATTCTCTGGGGGACAGTGGTTTGGCCCTCTTGGGACTGTGCCTTGGTAGCACAGAATTAAGCCTGAGCCATCAGAATCCAGAGCACGGATGTCAGCAGGGCGTGTGGAAGCCTGAGCAGGGGCGGCTGGCCCAGCGCGTTGGAGTCCAGGCGGCAGGGCTTGGGGGACGGGCAGCCTGTGCGGGGCGCTGGCATCGAGGATGCGGAGTGGGCCTCCACAACAGGGGCAGCAGGCCCGGCAGAGGCGGCCCGCGTGGCATGCTGGCCAGCACAGGCTGACAGGCCGTCATGTGGGGCAGGAGGTGGCGACCATGGGAGAGCGGTTTCACAGGGCTGTGTGAACACACACGAGTGCGTGGTAGGTAAACACCTTACAGAGAGTGCAGCCCTGGCTTTCCAGTGCCAGAGAAAGGAGGCACAAGCATGGGCAAGGCGAAAACTAGAGGGAAGCCTGTGGCATTGGTTAGCAGCGGAGGTGCCACGTGAGCTCCTACTTGACAAGATGTAGATGCAGAATTAATCTTGTGTAAGTGTGTGCACAAAGAGAGACGCACACACTCCCCAGCTCTCTCCAACGAAGCAGCCTGGGAGCACCAACACCCTAAAATCAATGAGCACGTGTCGCTCAATCTTAGTTCCTAAATGCTGCTGTCCTTTAAATGGAATCGAGAGAAACGGCCGGTTCCAGAACAGGCATGGAAAGCTCAGGACCGGCCTGGAACATCTCATGCCAGAGAGTCAGAAAGCTCGCAGAAAGGGGAGAGGGACGTCAAAGGGACACACAAGCCAGGGGCTCCCAGCCAGCAAATCAGGCGCTATCTGAGTGTCAAAGTAAGCAGCGATAACAGGTATAACCTATTAAATAAAATAGGAATCCACAGTGAAATGAATGAACAAATAAATGAGCAGGTGGACAGATAGTGGAAATTGGATGATGTCTGAAGGTCGGGACTCCTCAGCAGGTGTTAGCCACCCAGCCCGCACTCTGCTCTGAGTGGCTGCAGGGCCGTGGCCTCTGCCAGCTGGGGGAGGACAGAGAGAGAGCCCCCCACACTTGCTGGGGGCGAGCCAGCACCGAGAGAGAAGCAGAGTCAGAGGCCGGGCAGGGCCTCAGAGGGCGGGAATTCCTGCGCAGGTGGGACCAGTGCGGGGGCAGGGAACGGCCCGAGAGTACTTGGGAAGCCTCTTAGAACTCAGGGATGGGACTTGGGAGCCCTGAGGACATCCGACCCCCTCCCCACCTATGAGGTCCCACTCTCCGGATGGGCGGGCAGTGAAGGATCCACATCCACACAGTCACACTTGAGGAAAGGGTGCAAGAACCAGAGCCGAGACTGGAGGCTCCTGCCCAGCTCGGTCGCTCCCTTCCCCAGCCTCGGTTTCCACGTCCGCTAAGCGGGGAAAACCACGTGGCCTGTTTCGCAGCGCTGCGGAGGTGGCCAGGCGAAACCTGTGGATGCCAGGCTGTGCCGTCCTGCACGGAAAGGATCGACTGGCTTGCTTTGTCCATCTTTAGTATGCAGACAGGGAGCCCAGGCCAAGCGCTGTGTGCAGAGGGCACAGCAGAGACCCGCTGCCCTGAGTGAGCAAAGCGGGGCTGGGCACCAGCCAGAGGTGGGGGGATCTGAGCCGCATTCGCCGCTCGGACCGTGGGACTGTGCCCACCCACAGCCACTACAGATGCCGCCGGCCCCTCGCCCCGGCCTGTCACCACCATCGCCCCGTCCTCCATCCTCCCCCGCCCAGCTCAGATGCCCTGGTCCAATGCTGTCGCCAATTTCTGGCTCCCCGCTCTGCTTTGTCCTCCCGGCAAAGCCCCCACCCAGCAGCCTGCCCCACTCGCACCCAGCCTGCCCTACTCGCACCCACACTGGGTGTGACGAGGGAAAGATCGCACAGCGGTGAGGACCGGACTCGCCGTGTGTCTGTGCCGCCACCTCTACAGGCACTGGTGCTCGCGGCGGTCTGCTCCCCTGCTCCACGCCATCCCGTCATCTCTCACCGCCTCCGCCCGCCTGCCAGACAGCACCCCTCTTCACGGAGCACGGGAGCAGCGAAGCAGGGCTTCCCACCGCCAGCCGCTGCTGTCTGGCCCCCAACTCCCTGCTCCTCTGATGCGGGAGCTGAACCGTCCCTACTCCAGGCAAGGGTCACTCCCTCCACCTGTGCAAGGCAAAGGCCACCCTCCCACGCTGGAGCCCACCTCCCCACCTCCTCAAGGTCTTTGCTCCTGAATTTACTCTTCCTGCAATTTTTCTTTCTCTGCTGTGCCATTGAATCATACACACCTTTTAATATCTCCTATCCTTAATAAAAAAACCTCCCTCCCTTCATCCTACAGCCCCAATAGCTACCGTTCCATCTCCCTGGTCCCCATCACAACGAGAAGAGTTATGGTCCTTGCCTCAGTCTCTCCTGAGCCTACTCTAACCGGACTTCCGTCCCCACCCCTACATTGAGTCTGCTCTTGTTAGGACGCCAGTAACCTCCATGTGGCAACACTCAAGGGGCACTTCTCTGTTCTTACCTTGCTTGGGCTCACAGCATTCCCTGCAGCCGGCCACGCCCTCCTTCTCGGGCTTCATGGCAGTCACGCTTCTGAACGGCCACCAACCTCGCTGACTGTGTGTGCTCAGCCCCCTCGCTGGCCCTTGACCTGGGCTTGACCTCGAGCATTGAAATACCCGTGAGCCCTACCTTTGTCCCATTTTTTCCTCTAGCTACACATCACCCCTGAGTGACCTCATCCCGAAGATTTAGACAATATCTCTATGTTGGTGACTTCTGAGTGTGGGTCTCCTCTGAGTCTCCCTGAAACTCTAGACTAGACTCACGCAGTCCGGCTCCGTAGTTCTGCCTGGGTGGCCCACAGGCAGCCCGAACCAGCACGGCCCAGGGGAGCTCCTGACTTCTTTCTTGCCCCTGCTGAGTACTCTGCCTGCAGCCAGTCCCCAGTCACCCCAGTTGCTCAAGTCAAAAGGAGTTAGAGCCTGCCCTCTCTTTTCCTCATTCCCGCACCCAGCCCACCCTCTGTTTCCACGCATCTCCACAGTGGCCACCTCTCTCCTCCGCCCCCGCCATCTCCAGTCACCACGCTGGCAGCTCTGGCTGGAGCCCTGCAACAGCTCCTTCTCGGCGCCTGCTTCTGCTCTTCCCGCCCATGACTAGTTCCACCCGTTCTCCATAGAGAAGACACCACCCTTGCTCAAAATTCCCCAGAAGACTTCAGCACCCAGAGTGAAATCCAACCTTGCTTTCCTAGTTTCCAAGCCTGTAGGACCTGGCCCCTGCACCCTTCTGCTCCCTTGCCCCCTGACACCCTGGCCACAGGCCTTCCTTCTGTCCCTTGGGAATGCTGAGATGCTGAGTTCCATCCTGCCTACAGACCTCTGCACTGCGTAACTCTAACTCCTTCTCCCCTGACCTTTGTCAGCCTGTCTCCTTCCTGTCATTCAAATTTGAGCTTGAATGTGACCTGCTCAGAGACTGACCTGACAGTAACCACCTGGTCCTCCTCTCTTATCAGCCTCCTTTGTGATCTTCGAGCACTTACCACCATCTGATATTTTTCTTTGGGCTTCTACCTCTTTGTTTATTATCTGTAACCACCCCCTCCTCCCCCAGCTACAGTGTGGATTCCATGAGGTCAGTGACTTTACCTGTCTTGTGCCCTATTCTGTCCCCAGAGCCTTGCTCATGGTGGCAGGCAGAGAAGTTTGTTGAGTGAGTAATGCTCCTGCCCTTTCTAAGAGTCTGCAGCAAGTGCATCGAGCAGCAGCAGGACAGGTGCAGGCTGCAGCCACGTGGGACAGGCATGCGGTAGTGCAGTCGGCAGCACCGCCCCGACCTAGTTACTCAGGTCAGACCCAAAGGGCATCAGGGCAGCAGGCACCCTATAGGGGAGCAAGAGAGTTCTGGAAGCCCGGCAGGGAGCACGGCAAGGGCTTTATCCATGGAGCTGAAGGTCACACAGCAGAGATAGGGAAGGCTGTGCAGAGTCCCGGGTGCTGGGGACCGGGCAGAACCTGCATTCAAGACCTCTGTGCCCAGCCCCCACTGGAGGGACACAAAACAGATCCCTTCCTGCCCTGTCTCTTGCTCCACTGTGGTCTCTACCCCCCCCCCCCACCAGACCCCTCTAAGTGATATCCTTCCCTCCTGCTGCTTCGTTGCCACCATTCAGAAAGAACTCTGCAATGAACTCTGTCTTCCAGAACTGAGGCTTCCCAGGCCCTCGGCTTTACGCTTCAGCTCCCTGCCTCTGCCACCCGGTCTGGACTCCAGCTCACTCCCTGCACTGCAACTTTGGTCCACCTGTCCCTCTCCTGGCCTCACTGCTGCAGCCCCAGCGCAGTGGGACATGATGTCCCTGTGAAGTTCTCCCCAGCGCTGAGCACAGGGGCCGGGGCCTGCATCTAATCCTGCTGACAGACGCAAGCCACAAGGAGCTCTCCTGATCCGGCCTTGGGTCTGGGTGTGTTCGAGATGGGCTCCAGATAGGAGGAGGGAAGGAGAGAGGAAGGGAAGGGACGGGACAGGGACACGCCCCTCTGTAATCAGACTCCAGCCTGAGGAAGGCCCCGCTGGTCAGTGACATGGCTTGTGGGTGGGGCAGGACCACATCCTAGGGTCTGCCAGGATGCCACTGGGTGGCAGGGAGAGGTAGGGCTGGCACTTGTGGAGAGGGAAGAGGAGGAGGAGGAGGGATGTGGCCATTTTGCAGAACTCAACAGGTTGCCTACAGCTGGGGCCCAGCAGGGGCTACGGCAGCTAAGGGTTTAGCCATAGGCAGGGCCTGCTAAAAGCTGAGAGGGGACAAATGTACCCCTTGGCTGGCATGTTGGGGGTGAGAACCTCAGCACCCACGGCCACAGTCCCGCCAGCAGGAGCCTCAGCTGGGTGCTCCGCACTCTCCCTCTGTGTCACCCAACAGGAAAGCGCAAGCCCCTCACCCCTCCATCCACGAGAAAACACTCGGAGGTATGTCTTACTGTTGTCCAAGTGGTTGGCCTTAATGATCTTCTCTGAGTAGTCAGAAATACTGGAGCATTCGATCTAGAAAGGGCACAGAACAAAGGAGCAAGGCATCAAAAAAAGTCACAGCACGTCCAACGCCAACTTAATGGATGGAGACACAGAGGCCCAAAGAGGTGCAGTGACTTGCCCGTGGCCCCACAAAGAATTTGTGGCAGATGCAAAACTAAAACTTGGTCCTCCTGACTCCAGGCCAGTGGCTTTCCACTAAGTTGGGTTGCCGCTGCCAGGACACGGAGCCCCAGCTGCCACCTGCAATGGGGTCCGTCTCTGTCTGCAGACTCGGGAGGGGCTGGCAGGCCTCGCCTTCCCGGCTGGGCCAGAGGGTGAGAGGCTGCACAGCCACTGTCCTCCTGGGGAGGATGTGGGACGGCAGAGCCACGCCAGAGTGGCGCAAGCCTCCCGTGACATGGGCCTCCCACCCCCGCCCCCCAGGGTAAACTGGGCACCGTGCAGGACCAAGGCCATCTGGGAAGTGCCAGGCCAGGGCCCCAGGGCCGGTCTTAGTATCCTCTCACCAGCCCCACCCCCACATGTAAGGTAGCTCTCGCTGCTTCTACGGCTCCACCTTGGAGCAAGCTTATTCCTTTTAATCTGGAAGTCTTCCCAGGCTCCCCGAATCTCCTAAGCAAAGGGCCAAGGTATCTGAGAGACCAGCTGGCCATTGCTAAGAGCAGGTCTTCAGGGGAATGGTTGGAGCCCCAGCCCAGCCCAGGGCTTGGAGGTCTAGTGGGTACTCCCGGAGACGGCCAAGGGAGGCTGGAGTGAGGGGCACAGGTGCCAGGAGCCGCCCTGCCGCCTCATCCGGCCCCTACAGAGACTTGCCTGAGTGAGGGCCCCACAGGCTCCGCTCCCCTTCACACTGGGTAGCCCCCCACACTCCCCTGGGCCCTGGGGACAGAAGCACTCCCGTGAGAAGTGGTCACGTAGGGGGACCAAAGGAGTTGCTGACGACCTCCGGCAAGGCCTTAAGGAAGGGTGAGGGCTCCTACGGGGTCAGGAGGGGTCCTGAAGGAGGCAGACCCTGGCCAGGGCACAGGTCCCAGGAGGACCAGCCCTTTCCTGGGCTACCGGGGCCTTTGTCTTCAGGTCCTACTGACTGTGGGCTGCATCTCCTCCCCTCCCTGTCTTGCATGTTGTCATCCCACCTGCAGAGGCCACAGGTCAGCCTGGATTCCCAGCTGGCCTCCACCTCTCTCACTGTGGCTCGGGGGCCCCTCGAGTGAGGCCGGAGTCCCCATTCCCTGAGGCTGTGCTGGGAGAACGGGGTCCCCAAGTGTCCGACACCCCAGCACTGACTGCCCAGAGACACCCAGGCTGCAGGCTACGCCATGCCCTGCTCTCCTGTCTTCCATCTTCTCCTTTCCGTTTCTTCCCCACCCTCCATTTCCCCTCCTTTTCTTTTGTGCTTTCTACTTTATCTTCTTTCTTTTCCTGGATCCCTGTCTCATTTTCCCAGCTCTTCCGTGAGCCTTTCTTTCTGCCTCTTTCTCTGTTTCTACCTCCAGGTTCCGTCTCCAGGGATGGCCTTCCTCTCCCTCCCTCCCTCCCGCCCGCCACCCGTCCCCAGGAGGCGGCAGTGGGTGGAGGGGCCCTGTGAAGTGAGCCATCCGGAACGGCGCGGCCAACTGTGGCAGAGCCGCTTATGAAAGAGCTGTTAGGGAAAAGGGCGGGAGGCAGACGGATGGCCGTGTCACTGCAGCTGGAAGGCGCCGCGTGGGAGCTCCTGACAGCTCCTCGGCTGAAGCCTGGACGGTTCGGGCGTCAGGGACAGGGTGCGGGGTGCTGGGAGAGACAGCATGCGGGTCGCCGGATGTCCGCACGTCCAGCTCTGCTGCCTCGTGACCTCACAAACACTGTCTGTCCTTGGTCCAAGGCCTCCATCCCTGGGGCCCAGCAGGCACACCAGTGGTGATGGCACAGCCTGCCCTTAGTGTGCAATGGCCCCTGCCCTCAACGGTGCCTTGGCTGAGCCGGTCATAGCACTTCCCAGGTGGCTGTGCCTGAGGCAGCTGGAGGACAGCCCAGGCGTCCAGAAGACCCTCACCAGCCTCAGCCAAGTGCTTCCCGAGTCTGGCGTGGAGGAGGAATGCTGTCCCCTTTGGGCAACTTAGGGGCAAGCCTATGGAGGCAGGAGGTGGCCACAGGGGTTTGGAGGGCTCCAGCCAACCGGGAGCCTGGGGCTCCTCGGCATAGGATACAGGATGGCCCAGCCAAATGCCCCAAGAATGGAGATCTCTGAGCGCTGCCCAGCTTGCCACGGGGACTCTGCAAATGGGCCGGCTTGTATACACGCGGGGTGTCTGACTGCAGTTTGCCTTTCATCTGGACCAAGCAAGGCTGATGTCCATTTTCCAGCCTCAGACCCACCGCATTTTTCAAACTTCAGCCAGCAGCTCAGAGCTCTTCTTTTTTCACAGTTTCTTTCCAGCTCCAGACACTCCCAGGCCCCCTGTCCACAGGCTGCACACAGCTGCCTGTGAGAGCCAGGGGACAGCTGGGAGGCGTGGTCATCCTCCATGTCGAGAGGCTGCAGCAGCCAAAGCAGCAGAAGGAAAGTCTACCAACTTTTCCATTGCAGAAAAGGGAAGGGGATTTTCCTGTTACCTCTTAGTAGCCCCTTCTCAACTGCAATAATAGACGCTGAGCATTTGCCATATGCTGGGCACTGTTTTAAGCACTTTACCTGTGTATTAAACATGTCCAATCCTCACAATCACCCTATGGACAAGGTACTGTTATTATGCCCATTTTATAGATGGGAAAATTGAGGTACAGAAGAGTGAATTACCCAAGGTCACCCTCTAGTGAGTGGACAAGCTCCCACGTGTCACCACAGTGCACTGCCTCTCGAGCTGACAGTGGGGCTAAGCACCGTAAGGTAAGGATGTCATTGGAATGATCTCAGGAAAGCCAAAAATCCCCCGCAAATGTTAGCAGTCACCCAGCAGGGATCCAGGAGCAATGCCTAGGTGACAGAGAGCCTGCCCTGCCTCCTAAGAGACACTCTTGATTTCCTCTGCTCCTCCTCAAAAGATCTGACCCAAGCAAAAGGGGTGGGCTGGTCTGCACTTCCAGGAGGGGCTGGGGAAGACAGGCGAGGGGCCGGCTCTGCGGAAGCCAGCATGGGGGGGTGGCATGCTCACCCCAAACACCTTCTTGGCCCCTGCTTTGGCAGCAAACATGGAAAGGATTCCGGTACCGCTCCCAACGTCCAACACCACTTTGTCCTTGAACACGTGCTTGTTGTGGTACATGGAGTTCCGGTACGTGAGCGTTCGCACCTCGTCCTTCAGCATCTCCTGTGATGGAAGGAAAGGAAAGGGAACGTCAGTGTATTCAAGGCACCTGGGAGCACGGCAGGGTCACGGGCCCTGGGCCATACCAGCAAATTTTCCAAGAATCTCAGCAATGTCTTCAGAGCCACACAGGGGACTGTGGTGCAGCTGGGCCAGGGGCTACCTACATCATTCCAGGTATACCTGCATCTGCCTTAAAACTCTGCCCAGAAAAATAACTACATACTCTCAGAAGAGGAACTCAAGTCCAGGCCTGGGAGAGCTCCAATTTACCAAAGGAAAGATCAGCAACACACAACAGGAAAGATTTAAGTTAAACCTGAAGCAGAACTTTCTGTCATGGTGAGAGAATTGCCATTGAATAGGTTATTAAAGGAGGTTTTTATGAGTGTTCTTTTTGTTTTGTTGGTTGGTTTTTAAGACTAGAAAACATATTCCTCTGTTCAGCACAAGTGCTTGTAGTGAGAGAGAACCCCGATTACCTGTTACAATTGTCTCCAGCCCAAGGAGAGCATGATCAATCTGTGTATGGCGGTGAGGTAGAGATCTTTCGCCATTCAAGGTATTGGCAGACACTTTTGAATAACTCATCACCAAAAGTATTGGGGTGATTTTTTTTAGAAATCAATTCTGTTTAAGTATAATTTGCATACAACAAAAAGTATAGATAGTAAGTTTATGGTCAGAGCAGTGTAAGGGTTTTGAAAAATATACACTAGCATAACCACCACCATAACCAAGACACAGAGCTTTTCCATCACCCCAGAAGGTCCTTCGGGCTCCTTTGCAGTCAATCCTCAGCCCCACCCCAGACAACAGATGATCTGATTTCTATCACCAAAGCTTTCTTCTGCCTGTTCTAGAACTTTACGTAAATTCGATCATACATTACGGATGCTTGTGTGCAAGCATCATGGATGCTTCTTTTGTGCAACAGAAAGTTTTTGAGATTCATTCATGTTATTGCATGTGACCGAGGTTCGTTCCATTTTGTTGTTCTTGCTGAATGGTGTCCCACTGTACAAACACACCACGATGCGTTTATCATTTATCCATTCACTTGCTGGTGGGTATTAGTATTGTTTCCAGTGTTTTGCTATTATGAATAAATCTGCCATAAACATTTTTGTATATTTTTGAGGATACAGGTTTTAGTTTCTCTTGGGTAATGCCTAGAAGTAAGTTTGCTGGGTCTTAGGGTAGGTGTATATTTAACATCATAAGAAATTGCCAAAAAGTTTTCCAAAATAGTTGTACCATTTTATGGTCCAAACAGCAATGTATTGAGTTCAAGTTGTTTCACATCCTGGCAACTTAGTATTACCCATCTTTTTAATTGTAGCCATTCTAGTGGATATGAACTGGTATCTCATTATAGTTTTAATTGCATTTATCTGATTATTGATATAATTTTTTCATAGCTTATTGACTATTCATATATATCTTCTTTTGTGAAGTGTCTATTCAAGTCCTTTGCCCATTTTTTTCTTGAGCTATTTGTCTTTATTGAATTGTAGTTTATTCATTCTGGAAAAAAAGTCTTTTGTCAGATATACTGTGTGTGTATGTGTGTAGTGAATATCTTCTCCAGTGGTTTATCTTTTCATTTTCTTTATGTTGTCTTTTGAAAAGCGAAGACCAATTTTTCAGTTTATTTTTATGATTAGTGCTTTTTGGGTCCTATATAATCTTTGTCTGCCTTAAGATCACAAAGATATACTCCTATGTTTCCATTCAGAAGTTTTATAGCTGTGGCTTTTACATGTCAAATTAATTTTTATGTATGATGTAAGTTAAGAGTTTGAGCTCATTTTTTTCATAAAAATAAATAGTTCAGGCACTATTTGCTAAATAGACTAACACTTCCCCCATTGAATTACCTTGCCACTTCTGTCAAAAATCAATTGACTGTACACATATGGCTTCTTTGATCTGTTCCATTGATGTATAAATTCAACACTTGATTACTATAGCTTTATATTAACTTTGAAACAAAGTAGTGAGTCTTCCAACATAGTTTTTCTTTAACAAGATTATTTTGGTTATTTTAGGTCCTTTGCATTTCCATATACATTTTAAATTAACTTATTAATTCACACAGAATAGCCTTCTGATGTTGATTGGAATTGCATTGAACCTATAGATAAATTTGGGGAGAACTGACATCTTAGCAATATTGAGTATAACAATCCAAGAACATGATACAGCTCTCTATTTAGGTCCCCTTTAATTTCTCTCTGAAATGTTTTATAGATTCAGTATGAAGGTCTTGCATGTCCTTGGTTAAATTTATTTTTAACTATTTTATTTTATGGTACTATAGGTGGCATTTTAAAATTTTTATTTTACAGTGTGTTGGTATTTATAGTGACCTTGTATCTTGCAGCCTTGCTCACTTCACATATTAATTCTAGTAGGGGTTTTTTCTTTTTGCAGATTCTTTTATTTTTCTGTGTAAAAAACCTTGTCACTTGTGAATAAAGATCATTTTATTTCTTTTTTCCTATCTTTATGTGTTTTATTTTTTGTTCTTTCCTCTTGCTTTATTGTACTGGCAAAGAGTGCCAGTGAAATGCTGAGTAGAATTGCAGAGGGCAGACATCTTTCCTTTGCTCCGATACTATATCCATCAAATATAATTTAGGCTTTCTATAAATATCTTTTATCAGTCTGAAGAAGTTCCTTCTATTTTTAACTTGGAAAGAGCTTTTATCTTGAATCGGTACTTAATTTCATCACATGCTTTTTCTACATTTATTGAGATGATATATGACTTTTCTCCTTTATTTTGTTAGTGTTTTGAACTTCAAAGGTTGCTTTTAAATGTTCAGTCAATACTTTGCCATGATGTACTATCCTTTTTAAACATTACTGGGTTTGATTTATTAATATTTTGTTGCAGATATCTGTACTTATATTCATGAGGAATGTTGATCTGTAACTGTCTCTTACCTTCTCTGGTAATCAAGGTCATGCCAGGCTCATCACAAAAGTTCGGAAGTATTTTCTCCTCACATATTTTCTGCAGAAGTCTGGGTGAGACTGGCATTTTCCTTCTTTAAGTGTTTATGACAATTCACCAGCAGAACTATATGGGCCTGGAATTCTTTTTATGGGAAGGCTTTTAACTATGGGTTCCATTTATTTAACCAATAAAGAGCTATTTTAGTTTTTATGCATTTTATGTCAGTTTTGACACGGTATTTTTTAAAAGAATTTTTCCACTTCATGTAAGTGGTCAAGTTTATTGACCTAACATTGTCATAATATTCTCTCATTGCCTGTTAATGTCTGCACAATCTGTAATGATGTCCCTGCCTCCATTTATGGTATTTCAGTTTGTGTTTTCTCTGTTTTCTTTCTCTCCTCAATCAGTCTAGCTAGATGTTATCAATTTAGTCAGTCTTTTCAAAGACCAACTTTTGGCTTCGTTGGTTTGATTTCTATTTCATCAACTTCTGCTTTCATCTCTATCATTTCCTTTCTTCAACTTAGGTTTTATTTGCTCTTCTTTCTCTAGCTTCATCAGGTAGAAGCTTTCATCATTGATTTTATGCCTTTCTGTTTCCTCATGTAAGTATTTGAGGCTATAAATTTCCCTCTGAATATTGCTTTAACTGCATCCCACAAATTTTAATATGCTGTGTTTTCACTATCATTTAGTTTGGCATATTTTTTTATTCCTCTTGTGATTTCTTCTCCAACCCATGGGTTGTTTGGAAGAGTCCTGCTTACTTTCCAATTATGCGGAGATTTTCTGAATAACTTATTGCTTTCATTTCTAATTTAATTCACTATGAACAAAAAAACATAATCTGCATGATTTTAATCTTTTAAAGTTGATTGAGTTTTGTTTTGTGACCCAGCTCAAGATCTGGTCTTAGGGATGTGTCCACATGCACATGAGCAGAACGTGTCTTCTGTGGTTTGGGAATGCAAGCCATGTTCTATAAATGTCAATCAGCTCAGGTCGTCTGGTTGTATTGTTCAAAATTTTTACATTCTTACTGACTTTTTTGTGTGTATTTGATCAATTACCAAGAGGCAAGTGTTTAAAATATATCATTATGATTCTCCCTTTAGTTCTGTAGATTTTGCTTCATGGTTTTTGGAGTTCTGTGCATGTATGTTGTGATGGCTTTGTAACTTGGCCAGGCTGTGCTACATTTCTCAGAATTCTCTCTCTCTCTCTCTTGTGTTTCCAGTTAGGGTGGATCACAAGGAAGATTCCAGTGAGATATGGTAGATGAATGAATTGGAGGCAGGAGCCATTTTAAAGCCTAGCCTCTGCTTCCTGTGCTGCCCCAGGGCTGACAGCTTTGATCTTATTAGAAGTTGAATAAGGTGGGAGTTTGGCTAGATTTAGTTCAATTCTGGCTCTAAATATTTTGAAGGTGAGCTTAAGCCTCTTCCTCCAGAAGATCTCTGGGACCAAACCCCACAAGACTGCAAGATCCCCAGAACCAGGCACAAGGTATGGCACATAGTAGGTGCTCAGTAAAAAGGAAGATAGCACAGCATAGGGGTTAAACATGCAGATTCTGGAGCATTCAAATTCTCAGTCCATCTTTTCACCTTCTGTGCCTCAATTTCATCATCTGAAAAATGGGGTTTGTTGTGATGATTACGTAAGTGTAGTAAGTTTCACAAAAATGTTAGCTCTGGTTCTTTGTAACAACTTAAATCCTTTTCTTCATCCATGCAAGGAAATAGTTTAGCTGAGCTGGGAATGGAGGCAAAATAATGGCAATAGTTTCAGAAATCGCTTAATCATAACCACAGTTAAAAGTCCTAATTGCCTTTCTTGGCTCCAATTGATTGACCGAGCACCTCTGGGAATCAAACTTTGCTGATGGGTAGCTTCCCCAGTGCAAAGGGCTTGCCTTTCCTTCATTGCCTTCTGTTACTTTAGCTCATTCTTCCTTTCTTTAGGGCCCCAGGCCCCTGGCGTTAGGTTGGAAGGTACAAGTTCTGGGAGAATGGAGGTTGTGACTTTGCAAGACTTCCCCTACCCGGCCTGCCCAAAGACGAGGCTCTCTCTCCCCTTCCTCCACTCCTGCTGTAAGCATTCCTGGAATAATAGCACAAAGAAGTCTCAAGACATTTCAGACAAGAACATGCCACTGTTGAAAACGATTCCCAGTCCCTAGCCTTGGACAGCTTGGTCTCCCAGTTTTCCTGCCTATTAAACACATGACAGCACGCTGACTAATAGTTGGGAAATGAGGCCCCGAAGAATCTATTTCAAAAGAATCTGCAGCAAGTTCATCAGAGAAGGGGGCTGGCAGAGTGGGCCTGGCACCGGGGCTCAGGGCCGAGGCACAGACACCTTGGCAGGGATGCTTCCTGCGGCTGAGGTGCCGGGCCCAGTGCCGACTGTCGAGCTGGGATCCAGGGGTCATGGAGCCTGCCCTTCTCTCCGGGTAGAGGCCTCCGGAAGCACATGGCCATCACTTCAGCTCCGGTCCGAGATCCTGTCCCCTGGGGGGGCCCTGGATTGAAGGCCACAGTCTTCCTCCCCCCGGCCCTGCTCTTCGTGCGCAGCGGTCTCTGGGTAGGGTGCAGGCTGGGAGAACAGAATCGCTTCCTGCGGTGATCTCCAGACCCCAACTCCTCCCGCCCCCACTCAGCACTTCTCGTTTGTATTTACAGACTAATCGACCCAATCCATCCTCACTGTTTCCTCAATATTCCCTGGTTGCTGTTAATCGGCAAGCTGGCGAGCTGCTGCCCGCCCGTGTGAGCATCTTGTTAATGCCTGGAGAAGACTGCCAATGGCCGGCCTGGCTCCCCGCATGGTGAGATGCACAGGCATCGCTGTGAGCCGTCTGGCAGGGAACAGAGGTCCCTGGTGCTCAATAACGAGGAGAGAGCAGGACCTACCTCTGCAAAGAACTGTGTTGAGAGTCCGTCCACGTGCTCCCGCCTTCGCTCACACCAGATGGCCTGTGGAGCGAGACCTCAGGGCACAGGAAGGTTATCTAGCTGCCCTATAGCAGCAGCAGGAAGGATGTAAGCTAGGTGTCCAGAAGCACTTCCCAATGAGAAGGTTGCTAAGGACTCTTCTAGGACAGGAATGTCATGTATGACTCACAGATCCTTTACTCTAAGTCCCCTGCTCAGTCTGTCCAGCTTTTATAGTTCACACACAAGTTTGACTTCTACATCCATACACAAAATTGAGGGAACCTGGCCTAGTATTTATTTGGTGGTCCTTGGCATGCTCTCCCAAGTGGAAATCACACCCTTCTGGGTGCTGGGTCCTGGTGCTGAGCAGGTGTCACCTGAGTGACTAGACTAGCAGCCTTGTCAACAAGCCTCTTTGCAAACCAGACAACGTGCCAAGGCCTGGGTTGCAGGCTGGGGACACCAAGTCCTGAAGGAATTATAGAGATCAATGACAGCATAGGAGAACACATTCTAAATGCCAAAGGGGTGGCTCAGCAAGATCTTAGCAGCTCAGGGGGATGTACTGCATCTGAGAAGCCGATCTGTGGGGGTCCCACAGCAGGAGGGGAACCTGAAGGCTAGGGAAGGCCGGGCTTGACTTGCAATCATGGTTGGGTGGTTCCTGATGGGATAGTTTCCATGCAGGTCCAAGGAGAGGCATTTTGGGGTCCCTGGAACTGCTCTCTCTTCCTAGGAATTATCCTTGAAATGAGTACCCAGAGCCATAGGCTCATTAGAACTTGTCACATGGAGAACACGCCCTTTAATTAGGGATAGGGTCTTGAGGAGGAGGAGTTCTCGGGGTCTCTTCTGTCTCCTAGAGCACCTTGCAGCCCAAGGACAGGACTCTGCGCACCATCCCTGGCCCCACCCCAATGGGGAGCTGGGGCAAGGAGGGTGCAAGAGCTCACCGACCTTCCCTAAGATGGCATTTGGTCTCCCAAGAGCTGCAAGCTCAGCTGCTCAGGCCCTTCTGGGCCAGAACCCTTAGAAGGAAGCACAGGCGCCAGGCCCAATGGTTTTAGGCAGAGAGTAGTTCTCAGGCAGGCAAACCTTGAGCTTCCCTGGATTAAATGAGACTGAGCCCCTGAATCTAGAAGGAACGAAGGGGCCCCTCATCCACCCTCTACCTGCATGTGGGGCTACATAGGAACCAGCAGGAACAAATATGGCAACCTGATTCTTAAGGTTCCCAGAAAGAATAAAAGGAAAGTAGTTTTAAAGGCTGTATATCATGATAATTAGCAATGAAGCCCCTGGAGCCAAAAAGCGAAGAAGTTTAATTTCCAGCTCTGCTGTCTACCAGTGCATGGCCTTGTGCAAAGGAAACAGCACGAATCTGATTCTTAAGGGCCTGGACCATCTGTAAAATGGGGACAAACAATAATACCAACTTCATGAGGTTGACCTGAATAACAATAACATTGAGCCAGTATTTTGTAACAACATCCAGCAGGTAGTAATCACTAAAAATAAAAAAAGCTGGTTGTTACTATTAAACACCCTTCATCAATGGCTGTATCATCATTCCAACAGAGGAAGAGTTTATAGCAGCATCTGATTGGAAGGAAGAGCTGGGAGACTTGTTTTGAAAATGCATTTTCATAGCAAACTTTTCCTTTTTCAGTATTTTCTTCACACTATAAGGGGATTGTGGAAATAAATATTCTTATTTCCTGTTCCTCTTAGTTATTATTAGGATTAAGAGAAATGATACATATAATGTGCTTAGCACTATGCCTAGTATTTAATAAGTATTCAGTAAGTGCTACTTGTTTGTTTGGGGTAGCTTGAGAGTGCTGAAGACTATTATGCCCCCACTGTAGCCAGCAAGCCTCTGTTGTGTTCTGCAGCTAACAAAAGTCTTCCCTGCTGTGGTGCAAGACAGGCATTTAGACAAAAGACCTTCCAGAAATCAATCAGGGCATCAGACCTAGGCCGGCCTCCCAAGGAAGCGTCCTGCAGATATGCCCCTGGAGGCGTTCTTTGGTCTAAAGAATGGACATCGGGACCTGCCAAAAGTCCTTGCAGCCTCAGCACTCTGGCCGCAGCATTTGAGCTCCTAGTACAAGGACCAGCTCATCTCGCCCATACTGGGTGAGCTGGGTTTGTGGTCAGGGACAGACACAGGTGCTGGAATATAAAACAAACAAGCCCTAAGCACCCTGTTCTCCCTCTGGCTGTGGTGCACACAGACACGCATTTCCACCTGCTCACCTGCTCCATGACTGGCCCCTCTGGAGGGGCCCACAGGTTGGAGAAAGGGTCAGGGACCTCAGGGGCACTGGGAGAATTCACATGATGGTGATAAGGAGTTGAACACACTACCCAACCTCTGAGACAACAAGACAGCAGGGTCAACCTTGCCCCACGTGGCCACCCGCTCCAGACGCCCTACCTCATGGATCCCGAAGTGGGCATAGGAGTCGAAGTAATAATCTCTCGAGGTCATCTCCTCCGGGTTCAGCAGCTTGGACATCTTGCCCCGCCCGGGGCAGCTAGGTTGAGTGGACACGTGGTGGACGCATTGCGCAGGCTTGGGTGGGATGACTGGCGGAGGGGGGTGGGATGGGGGGCTGCTCACCTGAGGGGAAGAGAAGGGGGCCCGTGTTAGCAGAGGTCCTGTCCACAGAGATTTCGCTCCCTGAGCTCCACCTTGGCCAGAGCAGCAGCTCTCCCTGCAGGGCAGGTGAGGCCCTTAACTTTTGGCAGTCAGGTGCACCGCTGTGACTTGTGGAGAGGTGGCAGGCTCCGTGGAGCCAAGCAGACCTGCATTTCCCCCAGTTCCAGCTCTTAATGGCTGGGTGACCTGAGCCGATCTAGGCCTCTGTTTCCATAGCTGTTAAATGGGGTAGATAACGTCTTCCTTGAAGGCAAACAGGAAGCACTCACTAAAGAGTAAGATGCATAGCGCAGTGTGGAGCCTGAGAGTCGAGATTCCAGAGCCAGTCTCCCAAGTTGTGAACCCCGGCTCTGCCCCTTACTAGCCGTACAGCCTTGGGCAAAGTTATTCACTCCTTGGTGCCTCAGTTTCCCCATCTCTAGAATGGGAATAAAGGCCAGGCATGGTGGCTCATGTCCATAATCCCAGCACTTTGGGAGGCCAAAGCAGGAGGATCGCTGGAGTTGGAGGTTGGAGCTATGATTATACCACAGCACTCTAGCCAGGCAACAGAGTGAGACTCTGTCTCAAAAATAAATAAATAAATAAATAGGGACTAAAACAGTCCCTATCTCCTAGAGTCATCCTGAGTTTTAGACAAGTTAGTATTTTTAAAATGCTTGGAAAAGGGCTAGGCACATAGTGTGTGTTAAGCTAAAAGAAGTCCCATCTGTATCCTTAGGAAGGTTAAGCCCATAGGCTTCTCTTCATTCAACAGGTAGCATCAAGCTAAAATAGGACTTGGCCTCCAGGATACAGGTGTGTCAGGTTCTGGTGTCTGCCACCTGTTGTCTTGCCTGCCTGGTTCCTGACTCACAGTTTTACCCTGAACTTGAGCGCTGTGGATACCCACACTGGCGGCCAGCGTCCTGCCTCCCCACCACCGGCTACCGCTCTCCCCAGCGCTCCAGTGCCAACACCCGGCCCAGCGCCCTGGCCGCTGCCCTCACTGCCTGCCCCTGCCCCTCCACAGGCTGAGGGATGGGGTGGGCGAGGGGGCCCAGAGAGCTGCAGCCAGGAGGCGGAGCAGCACCGCAGGAGCACAGTGACCCCGCGAGTCTCCCTGGAGAGCAGGGCACAGAAAAGGCCTCAAATCGGGGCGGAATTTTAAAAATCAAAGGAGTATTATCTAGTCATTGGTCCTCTGGGGCTGGAAATCAGGGTTCCTGGATCCCATCCCGACTCTTGTAAAATTAAAAATAGACACGGACAGGCGGACAGCAGAGTGATGGAGAGTGCCGGCCCAGGGCCACGCTGCCGGACCCCCGACTCGGCTCTGCTGCCGGTTGGCTGTGCGGCTTTGGGAAGTCGCCAGCATGACAGTTTTCTCCTCTATAAAACACAGATCAATATTAATAAAACCCACCTGAAAGAATTGTCAAGAAATTTGGATGAATTAATATATGGAAAAGCTTTAGGACACTGACACATAGTAAGTACTTTATTATTATTAATATTCCTGTTACATAAACCATGGTGTTATTCTACATTTCAGTTTTCTCATCTGTGAACTGGGCCAGCTTAGGTTTACTGTCCTCTTTCCAGTGGGGTAAACAGGGCTCCCAGGATGGAGCAAGATCAAGGAATCCCAGAGATCCCATCCCTCTGCCACGATGTGGCACAGCCCAGAGCCTGTCCTGTGTCCAGGGCTGGAGGGGAGTGAGGTGGGGGAGTATGATGGTCCCATTTTCCCAGCGTATCTAGGCTACCGCCCCAGGGAAATAAGCAGACTTCCCAGTTTAGCAACATCAGATTTCAGGTCGGCAAGAGCCCGGGCGGGCTGGCAGAGGGATGTCTCATTAGAATGCAGCAGGTGTGCCCACCCTCAGCTTGGGATGTTGGTCACGGTTTCTGGGAGGCTAAAAATAGATTGTGTCAATTGCACACTCCCATGCAGGCTGCAGAATCACCTCTGAAGCCGAGGGAGGCTCTCTGCATGAAGCTGACCCCAATATTGACTCTATTTAAATATATTAAGGAGAGAGAAAAGTCTTACCTGGTCTAGGCATTATGCATGGTCAAGGTCACAAGGGTCTCCAGCACCCCTTAGCTGTCTTCTTCTCCAAGGTCCCTTTTCCATGGGGCTCCCTAAGACTCTCTCCCCAACAGCCAACTTACCAAGTGTCTGCCCTGTGCGTGCACTGCATGAGGCAGAGGGATGAATGGATTTGGGGGCCATTCATGTCAATAGCCACAGGTCATGGGGACAAAGAGGTGACTGTGGCCCAGTCCCTGGTCCTGAAGACTGCCAGGCCAGCTCTGCCTCCTACAGACGGGGCTTGCACTCTGCCCATCGGCTGGCAGGTGTGCCCTCTCCCAGGAGGCTGGGAGTGGGTGGGAGGCAGCAGTGGCCGGCGATCCCTAAACATTCAGTTACGTGGGGCATTGCTTTTAATTTCTCAACTACCTACTCAACATCTATGCCAGCAAGGCACCACGCAGGCCCTGCAGAAGGAACAGAGACATGTGGGAACTGTGCCCTCCAAGGACTCTGCTTTCTAGACCTATGGCCCTCAACACCTCCACTAGATGCTAGATTAATGTTTATTCCACAAGAGAAGTTCGAGCAAATTGTTCTGGGAGTTCAAAGGAGAGAGAATTCAATTCAAAGAACCAGGAAGCCCTGGGATAGCTGGCAGTGGGGTAAGGGGAGGGGTCTCGAATGGCTTTTGGTAGCTGGAAATGGCGGGGGGATTCTACCAGGAAGGGATGGCTTGAGCAACAAGGGAAAGAGGCGGGGAAGCAGTGAGCGTGTTTGGGAGCAGCTTCGCTGGGGCAGTGGAAGATTGAGCTGCAAGGAAATTATGGCCAGGCTAGGAGGTTGTAGTTAAATACGAAAGACGGTGGGGAGCTATGAACGTGGTCCAGGAGGGCCAGGGAGGAGAAAGGAGTGCAGGGACTGGATGGGAGAGGCAAGGCATGAAATTCAGAGTGTGCTTTCAAAGTCCAGTCAAGAAACAATGACAGCCTCAACTCTGGGGTGCCAGAGAGGCTGCCTGCCAGAGAAATTGCACAGACAAAATCTATAGGCATTGGCAACTGATGAGACATAGGGGAAGGGAGAGGAGCTGGAATCTCAGATGACTGCAACATCTCAAGCCTGGGTGACTAGGGAAATGGTGGTGACATTAACAGAAATAAGCAAGTCAGCAGGAAGTGCAGGTTGGGGTGGGGGAAATAATGAATTTCAATTTGGTTCTGCAGAGTTTGAAATGTCATTGAGTCATATATGAAAAGATGTCTAGCAAACAGACATTACCGCAGTTCCAGCCAATAAATATCATAAACAAAAGTGAAAGGCAACGAAAAACCACGAAGTCCAATCTAATGTATACAGCGGACAGAGGCTAATAGCCTTAACATGGAAGAGCTCTTGCGAGCCGGTGAGAGAAAGAGCACTCCCAGGGTAACACTGGGCTAAGGGTCTTATTTATAGTCTATTTGCATGAGAACAAATACAAATGGCAAATTATCATGCAGCAAAAATGTTTAACCTCACTAGATATTGGGTAAATTCAAACCGAAACAAAAAGCCTTATAATTATTAAATACCAGATAAGCTCTCCTCTTCCCCAAACTACCAAATCTCTGCATTTGTAAAATCTGCAGAGAAATAGGTACTTTCATGCACTTCTAATGGGAATGTAAACAGGTCTAGACTTTTGGAAAGGCAGTTTGGTAAAACACACTGGTGTTAAAGAGTACATGTCCTTTAACCTAGCAATTAGTTTTTTGGAATTTACCATAAGGAGAGAATTGTGGATAATTGTAAATATGTAGCTGTAAGAATTTTGTGACAACACTGTTCATAATGACATATATATATATAGGTGTGTGTGTGTGTGTGTGTGTGTGTGTTAACTTAGATGTTCCACAAAACAAAACCGATTAAAGAAGCTATGGTATGTCCACACAATAGAAAACTGTGCAGCCATTTTAAATGTTACAGAAAGAGTGTTTAATACATGAAGACATGATCATGATAGACGGTTGGCTGGGGAAGACAAGCGGGAGGAGAATAGACAGTGGGATCGCATTTTTAAAACGAAAACCTGTTCATGCCTCTGTGTGAAGAGGGAGGCTCAAGGAAGGCACCAGAATGGCCAGCGATGGTTGCAGGGGTTGGGGTTGTGAATAATTCATTCTTTTCTTTCTTGTGCTTGTTCATATTTTTGAAAATTCATGCCATTAACATGTACTGCTTTTGTAAATAGCAAGTGTAATCTTGTGCTCTGGTTTGGAAGCCATTGAGGAGGCAGGGCGGCGGCGGGGCCCCAGGTGGGGAGACCCCAGGGGAGGAGGGAGAGGGGAGTGAGGCTGGGCATGGCAGAGAAGCCAGAGCCACCGTCCTCTGAGGACCTTGGTAGCACCAGGGAACCAGGGAGGGACGCTTGGGGACAGGGAGACAAACATCAGAGGGATTTGTCTTCACTCCCCCAGTTCTGTGACTGCCCCTTCCTGGAGGACGTGTGACCCAAGCACGGGCTCCAGAACAGGGCCGGCCTGTGTGTGCGTGACCAGGGCCCTCTGAGCCTCAGTGATCCAGGAGGACACTGGGCTGGGGAAGTTGTGCAGAGTCACCTCTAGGGCTAAAGAAGGCTTCGTGCTTCAAGCTGACCTCAGTATTGACTCTCTTTAAATATATTAAGAAGAGAAAAGAGTCCTAGCTGGCCCAGGCATCGTGCATGGTCAAGGTCGGTCCCTTTTCCATGGGGCTCCCTAAGACTCTCTCCCCAACAGCCAACTTACCAAGTGTCTGCCCTGTGCGTGCACTGCATGAGGCAGAGGGATGAATGGATTTGGGGGCCATTCATGTCAATAGCCACAGGTCATGGGGACAAAGAGGTGACTGTGGCCCAGTCCCTGGTCCTGAAGACTGCCAGGCCAGCTCTGCCTCCTACAGACGGGGCTTGCACTCTGCCCATCGGCTGGCAGGTGTGCCCTCTCCCAGGAGGCTGGGAGTGGGTGGGAGGCAGCAGTGGCCGGCGATCCCTAAACATTCAGTTACGTGGGGCATTGCTTTTAATTTCTCAACTACCTACTCAACATCTATGCCAGCAAGGCACCATGCAGGCCCTGCAGAAGGAACAGAAATATGTAGAGACTCTAAAGGTTCCCATATAGGCAAACAGGAACTCTTACAGAAATCCCATGTGTCTCCGAGAGCTATAAAAGACGGTTTAGCCACAGCTGAGAGGGGCTCTGATCACTTGGCCTTTGCTTCATGGCCCCACCGACGGCCCTGGAGGGACTTGAGAACATGGGGATGGGTCTCGGGGGAGGAGCGGTCACCTCTAAAGTTAGAAGGCGACTCCTCACTAGGCCACACTGGGCGACCAGGGGCTCTGTGTGGGGGCAGCGTTCAATCGCCAGTCTTGTATATATTGGCTGCGAAGTCAGCAGAAGGACTGGGACTCACCTGGCGTGGATAGCCAGCCTGACCCCAACTCCAGCACCTTGGTCTCCCCACGGCTGCAGCTGTGGCAGTTCCAGTTTGCTCCCTGTGCCTGAGCCCCTTTCTATGGGACATTTCAGTCCCTGCAAGCACTACCCCTATGTGGGATCGTGCCCGCATCACCCTGGAGCTCTAGCCCTGCCTGCTCTGCCCCGGAGTCCAGTTCTGATCTCGTTTCTGCACCGCAGCCCCGAGCCATGTCCTGTTGGGGTGTCTGGGGCCCCACGACAGAGCGCGGGCTATGGCTTGCTGGGGCCTCCCGATGCTGTCTGCTCCCCTGGTCTGCTGAGAATCTCCGTCCACTGTCAGGACCTGTGGTTTGTCTTCCACTCTTAGTGCCCTCTGCCGATCCAGACACTTCCAACACCGTGGCCTGACTCCAGACTGGCCTTCCCTAGGGCATCTTCAGCACAGTTTTTCTCCCCAATAATTTATGCTCCTCCCACCCTGTCCACTCTGCTGGGGTGAGCAGGCCAAGGCCCACGGGGCGCTGGGATGATGGGCGGCAGAAGCACCAGAGCAGGAGGCCAGGAGGGAGCGTGGCTTCCCGAAGAAAGGGTGTGTGAGCGGGTCCTGGGAGGGTGGGATTTCTACAGGCAGGGGGGTGCTTTGGGAGAGCACGTGTGCCCCACCCCACCTCCACCTGAGAACAAAGGTAGCTGGCAGAGGCGGACGGCGATGAGATTTAACATCAAGCCCACTGTGCCCCAGGCCATCAAATGCCATCTCATAAAATCCTCATAACAACTCGATGAGGTGCCGAAATTTACAGATGAGGAAACTAAAACTCAAGGAAGTTCAGTCACTTGCCAGAGCCCAGAGCTAGCTATTGACATAGCCAGGGTGTCAACCAGCATCAGTATCTGTTTGACACCAAAGCCCGTGCTCTTAATATTGATGCTGTGTTGGCTCAGTTCAGACCAACAACCCTCCCTGAGCCACTGCCAGGAGCCAGGCCCTGAGCTCAGAACGGGCGACAAAGGAAGCCCAGTCTTGGGGGCAGAAAGAGGGTCGACAGCAGTGACTGGACAGAGGGAAGTGCGTCAGTGGAGGCAGGCACAGGCTGCAGATGGAGAAACTGAGGACGGCAGAAGAAAGGAATTTGTCTAACATCACATAAGCAAGGCAGAAGTGGATCTAGAACAGAAACCTCCAAGGAAACAGGAACGGTGGTGGGAAGAGGAGGAAGAGGCTTTGAGGAAGGACAGTGAAGGTGCCAGCCGCAGGAAGGGGGAGGCCAGCCGCAGGGGAGGGAGAAGTGGTGCTTTCTGCCCCAGGAAGCCTAAGCTAACCCAGGCCCTTTGGGCTATAAATGGCTCCTGCTGGCACCAGCCCAAGCTTTAAAACCATTTTCCTGAGAACAAGAGGCTCCACTAGAGGAGCCAAATCCTGCTCTGTTCTCCAAATGTCAAGAGAGCTTTTTCTAACCTGAGTCGTCTGTCCTCAGCAGCTGCCTGCCTGGCCTGGAGGCCCAGGGAGGGAAGAAAGAGGACTGCAGGGGAGGGACCGCCGCAGGGCAGGGGCAGCTTCCAGCCCAGGCCTCACCGTGTCCTCCCCCCATGCTGCCTTCACCTCCATCCCACTGTACCCAGCTTGACGCTCGCCCTCCGCCCAGGGCCACCCTTAGACACTCACCCCACCTTTCTCCGTCCTGTCTGTGATCTGAACCATGGCCCAGACGCTGATAACCACAAAGTGTCAGCTCTTCCAGCACCACCTGTCTGCCTTTAGACAGGCCCCGAGTTTTACACGGAGCGTGTTCCAATGTCAGGTGGCAACGGGGCAAGCGAGGCCCTGCTGGGCATCAGCCTCTCCTGTCTCCTAAGATCACGCTGTGCCTGCACAGCTTTCACCGCTGCCTTCGGCCAAAGATAGCCCTGGGCGCACCCATGCGTCTCATCACCTGGGCGAGCCACGGAACCAGCCTCTGCAGACGGAAGCCCGGCCCTGGGGCAGGTGGCCGGGCTCACTGCTTCCCAGCCTGGGCCAGAAGCCCAGAGCAGGCTCAGGGAAGGAGGAGGCGGGCGCTGCTGGTCTCGCAGGGCTCCCTGGCCCGCTCCGCCTCCTGCCTCCGTGCTCGGCCTCATGCCCCTCACGAGAGCTGGCTTCTTGGCACAGATGCCGTCTGGATTTGCCTTTTCTAGCCCCAAACGTGGGGCACGAGGCCAGCCACTGACGCCTGTCACGGAGTGTCTGCTGGTCCCCATCGGAACCCCCGTTTCATAGCATCTCCGACCCTCACTCTGGGAACGGGGCAGAGCCCAGCCTCACCTACAGTGCTGCTGCCTGGGAGGCCGGGCTTCCTGGCCACCTTCCCTGGGTCCTGCCACCCACCACGGCCAGTCCACCTTGCCCTGTCTTCCGTGTGCTGCACAGGGGCTGCCGCCGGGGAGGCCTACCTGGCCCTCAGCTGAGCCGGGGCTCATGGCGGGGTCTAGGGCAGTGGTTCTCAAAGTGCGGCCCCAGACCACCAGCCTCAGCATCACCTGGGGGCTTGTAAGAAATGCAGATTCCCAGGCCTGCCAGAGGCCACTGAATCAGAGACCCTGGGGTGGGGCCAGCAGGGATTCTGATACACCATAAATTTTGAAAACCACTGGCCTAAATAGCACTTTTTCACATTGTCTTCCACAGCATTGGCACTCCCAGAAGAAGGTTCCACGGTCAATTACGTTCTGGCAGATAAGCTAAAGAGATTTCTTAATTGCAATACTTTAAGCCTTTAATACACTAAAGTAAATTGAGACTCTCTGAAAGAGAATTAGGGTGTCTAGTGCTACCAAATTTAGGGCTGTGGCACCCTTTTTCCTGGGAGATCTATAAACATCTCTAGAAATTAATGTTCCGAGGGAAACAATCTGGGCTCTGATTTTTTATAGAACAGCGTTTCTGTTTTGTAATCTGTGTCGGCGTCGTGGGTGGGTCTCAGGCCCTCCTCAGACCAAGGGAACGGGGACCTGAGGGGAGACCCGACCTGCACGTTCAACGAGTCCCAGCTGGTGCGGGAACCTGGCCGTGACAGTGCTCACGCCAGCTGCGCCTTCTCCACTCCGCAATTACCCAGAGCCGCGGCGCGGCCCCCAGGGCCCTCAGGTCCCGCCTGGCGCTGCTGGTGCTGCCAAGAGTCCCAGAGCCAGGCCAGGGCACGGGGCTGAGACACAGCCGAAGGTCACGGAGGGCACCTCAGCTCTGACGGGGAAGGAGCTGGGGCACGGGTGTGGGCGCCGACACCTTCGGGCTTCATGACCTCGGGCGGGTCCCCGACTCCAGCCACTACCAGGTCCCCGTGTGGCTGGACTAGGGCAGCCCCTGGCAGCCGCGCCACGCGCCGGGCGTCCGCAGCCCCCGTCTCTCCGCGCAGCAGCGCCCGCTCCAGATCAAGACGGCACCGCACCCACACAGACTCCTCTGTCTCCGGATCAGTCACTGCCGGGAAGGAATCTATTGGATTTGTTGGGCCTGACCTATTTTTTAAATAAACTAGGGCTGTTTTCTACTATTAGTCACTTGTCTCCCAAGCCTCCACATATTAAATTCTCTTCTTATATCCTCAGATATTTTGGCTACAAGAGATGTTAGGTTAATTGGATGCTTGGCTCCTGCTCTTCTTCTTTAATGGGCTTAAAAGCAGACTTCCCTGTGAGTTACCCTCCTCTTCCTCCCTCCTCCCTCCCGGAGGCAAAAGAGCCTCTTTCCCTCTTCTGCCTCAAAGCGGTGGCCGAGCTCAGCTCCCCCCTGTGCTCCGTGACGGGCAGAGGTGCAGAAAGCGTCAGCACACACGCTCACCCGCCTGCAGTTGGACCACTCTCCGTGCCAGATTCCAGTCAAATCATCCCTGTGGGATCTGAGCTAAGTCCGTGACTCTCTTTACCCCAGGCCGGGGTCACCAGCAGAGAAGCCTCCCAGACACTCCTCATGGCTGCGGACTGAGCACCTGTAGGCTCCGACCTTGCTTCTTTCCTCCCCATTCACACCACTGAGAAGAGGCATTGACCTTTCCCTACCTTGGTTTCCTCTTCTACAAATGGCGATAATCGGTGTCCCGCCTCTTCTGAGGGGCAGCTGTGATGCTGAGGGACAGTGAGTGTGCACACATTCACAGGAGAGTCTAAAGTGCCACACGGGAGCACAAGACGTCCAGCACTCGCCATCTGACTGTGCCAGGATGCTGCCTGGGCCTGCGCTGGCACTGGGCACGGTGGCTGGGGCTGCCCTGAGACTTCTGTTCTGCCGACAGCTTGACCCCGGTCGTCCACCTTGCACATTGTCCACTCTCTAGGCTTTGCTTCTGCCCCTCCTCCTCTGAGCTTTCTGAGTGTGACAGGGTTAATATCTTCAGGAAGCTGGCCATCACCAGAAATCAGTTACTTTCTCCAGCGCTGACACTTGGGTCTCTTCTGCTCCTATTTTGACCTTCTGTGACATCTACTGGCCTAAAACTACTAGTTATATTCTGTTTTGTGTTGTTGGCACATTGTCTCATGCATTTTTTTTTTGAGACAGAGTCTCACTTTGTCACCCGGCTATAGTGCTATGGCATCAGTGTAGCTCACAGCAACCTAAAACTCCTGGGCTCAAGCAGTCCTCCTGCCTCAGCCTCCCAAGTAGCTGGGACTACAGGCATGCGCCACCATGCCTGGCTAATTTTTTCTATTTTCACTAGAGACAGTGTCTCACTCTTGCTCAGGCTGGTCTCGAAGTCCTGAGCTCAAGTGATCCTCCCACCTCAGCCTCCCAGAGTATTAGGTCTGATACAGACGGTCTCACAATTGCAGGTGTTACTTCTACAACAAGAAGTAAATTATTTCAGACTAGTAATCAAATCATATGTGTCTTTGTTTCCCCCCAGTACTTGGTATAAAGCTGAGTGCTCAGTAAAGATGTGCTGATTATGGTGTCCTTACCCTTTAACTCAATCAACATTGCCCTTAATAAATACATCATGAAAGTAGAGTGGGGAGGCTCCTTCCCGCCATGCCACTGGAGAACGTTCACTCCTCTTGAGAGGGTAGACAGGTGGCAAGAAGAAAGACAAAACTGAGAAGAGGAAGCATAAGAATCCCAATAACACTCAGTTGCCTTTGGAGGGGTCAGTGGCACTCCGAATGTCTTTACCAAGAAATGTCTTATCTCCTGGGAGATAAGGAGATTTCAAGAGAAGAAAATATCTTGCAATTATAGAACACATTTACTAAGCACCATAATTCCATCCATGTAGTCTACAAGTGGCTTCAAGTACAGATTCAAGTGTATTTGTTAGACCTTTTCCAACAATCTCTTTATACCCAAGTAGTACGAGTCCTCTCTGAAGGCAATGATGCCACGGCTCAGAGAAGCTGGCTGACTGATTCGGCCCATACAGCATAACGGTGAGGAGCCAGGAGCTGACCTTTCATAGAGCCTCAGCCCAGCATCTGGCCGTTAATCTGATAACTGAAGGAAAACAAGCTATAAGGTCGTGTTATAAGACAGAAAGAAAATCACAAGCTGCTGATCAAGGCCACAGCCACACCAACTTCATCTAGAGTCTCACCTGGTTTCCATGGACTCCTCTAGATACTTTCCACCCAGTTATAGGAAACCCACTTACCCCAAATAAATATATTTCCATTCACATTCTTAGCAGAAGTCACTGACTTCTTTAATCAGGATTCCAGTGCAAATACTCACTGAAAGCATCAGCATTTCAGCTAGAAAGGGAATAACAGCCAGGTTTGCTCCAAAGGTGGCCTCATATTAGCCAATACAGATTCCAAGAATCTGGATTTTTTTAAGCACTCCCAGGCAACCCCAACAATCAGTTTAAAAGCCAGACAAAATATAAGAAATAACAGTTTTTGAAACGTTGACCATCAGGCAATAAAAAACCATGATCCCTGAGAGATGAACAAGGCGAGCCCTGTGATTGTCCCAGATTGCTGCCTGGAGAGAGGACCAGCTGCCACATAGAGAGTAGGAACCCAGGGAGACCCAGTCACCTCTCTCAGGGGAAGAGCTGGGGGTGGGAACCTAGGGAGAGCAAGGCAGCAGAAGTTTGCCAGAGTCCTGGGGATTAGAACACGACACAGAGAGGGCCTTTGGAGATCTTCAGAGAGCTCCCTGTACATTTTCAGCTGAGAGTGATCAAGCCATGAATGTGAAAAAGCTACTCAAAGCCAAGAAAAGAACTACTGAAAGGACAGCGGACCGACCTGTGGTGCTCACAGGGCCGGGAACAGCTCTTGTGCCCACAGGCCATCATGGAAAATTCCATAATTTGTGGGTATTCAGAAGAGGTGCTTTGTTATTGTTGTATATTTGTAATTGTATTTTTCCTCAATAGTGGAAAATTATCCGTAGACCAAAGATAGCTCTGATACCATCAAACAGAGCTTAAAAGCAAGACCTAAAAGGATTAAACTGTTCAAGTAATTTAAGTACATTCCAGAACAAAGCTTAGAAATACAAAATACCTAAAAATACCTAGCAACCAACAAGGTAAAATTCACAATGTCCGGTATCCAGTCAAAAATTACTAGGCTTGCAAATAAGCAGGCAAATACTACCTCTAAGGGGGAGAAAAAACAGTCCCTCAAAACTGAGCCCAGAAATGGCACAGATGATGAAATTAGTAGACCAGGACATTAAAATGGTTATTATAACAGTATTTCATGTGTCCAGGAAGCTAGAGGAAAGACTGAGCATATTAAGCAGAGACACAGAAGATATAAAAATGACCCAAATTGAACTTATAGAGATAAAAACCATATGAGATTTTTAAAAATACACCAAATGAAATTAACAGCAGATTAGACATTATAGAAGGAAAGGCTAGTGAACTCAACACAAGACAATAAAGACTATCCAAAATAAAACCCGGAAGGAAAAAAATACTAACCAAAGGTTAAACAGAATACCAGTGAGCCCTAGTCTGCATGTAATTGTAGTATGCAAAGGAAAAGGAGACAGAAAAATCTTTAGGAAATATTGAAATGATGGCTGAAATCTTCCAAATTGATGAGAACCATAAACCCACACAGTCAAAAACCCCAACAAACCCTGAGCACAAGAAACATGAGGGGGAAAAAAGGATAGCACCGAGGTACATGATGATCCAATTGCTTTAAACCACTGATAAATAGAAAATCTTGAAAGTGGCAGGAGGTGGGGGGTTGGGGAAGACATTTTACATACAAAAGAACTAAGATGAGGATGACATCAAATTCCTCTAAGAAACTACACAAGTCAGAAGACAAGGTAACAACATCTTTAGAGAACTAAAAGGAAAAAAGAAAAATTGTTAACTTAAATTCTATACCCAGTGAAAATATCTTTCAAAAATAAAGACAAAGTAAAGACTTTTTGAGACGAGACGTACAAAAACTGAAAGGTTTCATCATTCATCACTACAGAAGGAAAATGATACCAGATGAAAATCTGGTTCTACACCAAGAATGAAATGCTCTGCAAATGGTAACTACGTGATAAATATAAAAGACCTTTTTCTTATTATTTAAATCTCTTTAGAAGATCATTAACTATTTAAATTTTAGAAACATCTTGTGGGATTTATAACATATGTAGGAATAAAATGTATGACAGCAATCGCACAAAGGCCAGAAGGAGAAGGAGTGGAAATATACTGTTGTAAGATTCTTACACAGTAGTCCCCCTTTATCCATGGTTTTGCCTTCTATGGTTTCAGTTACCTAAGGTCAATTATGGTCTGAAAGTATATGGAAAAATCCAGAAACAAACAATTCATAAGCTTTAAATTGCACACTGAGTAGTAAGATTGTCTTAGTAGTAAGATGAAATCTTGCATCATCCCACTTTCCATCCTACCCAGGAAATGAATCTTCCCTCCGTCTAGTGTATCCGTGCTATATATGCTGCCTGCCCATTAGTCACTTAGTAGCCGTCTTGGTTATCATATAAAAAAAATATAGTACATATAGGGTTCAGTGCTGTTCTTGGTTTAGGCATCCACTGGAGGGGTTGAAATGTATCTGTTGGAGACAAGGGGGACTGCTCTACATGAGGTGCCATAATAGCACTTGAAGGTAGACTGTGCAAAATATATACTATAAACCCTAAAGTGGCTACTTTATAAAAGCAAAAAAAGTTATAGATCGCCCTTAAAAGACAGAAAAATAAGATAAGGGAAAAAAAGAAGACATAAGTAATATAGAAACAAATAGCAAGATTGTAGGTTTGTACCCAGCTGCACCAATAGTTACATTAAATGTAAATGGTCTAAATATCTAATTAAAATGCAAACCGTGTCATATTAGCTTTAAAAAACAAACATGTGCCACCCTATTTGAAACTTACTTTTAGCATAAAAAAAGTTTAAATGTAAAAAAATGAGAAAAGATATGCTATGTTAATTCTAATTAATGAAAGGAAAGCTAGAATAACTATATTAATATCAAAAATGTATATTTCAGAGCAAATAATATTATAAGGAAAAAGAGGATCATTTCACAATGATAAAGGGGTCACTTAAGAGGAAATAACAATTCTAAATGTTTATATACCTAACAAAAGAGATACAAAACAGATGAAGCAAAAACTGATAGAACCAATCATTAGGAAAATGCAAATCAAAACTACAATGAGACACCACCTCACACCCAGAAGATGGTTAATATGTATTTTTAAAAAGAAAGAGAAAAAATAACAAATGTTGATAAGAATGTGGAGAAATTGAAACCCTTCTGCACTGTTGGTGGGAATGTAAAATGGTACAACTGTTGTGGAAAACAGTATGGTGGTTCCTCAAAAATTAAAAATAGAATTACTGTAGGATCCAGTAACTCCATTTCTAGGTACATACCCTACATAATTGGAAGTATGTATCAAAGGGATATTTGTACAACCATATTCACAGCAGCATTTTTCACAATAGCTAAAACATGGAAGCAAACCAGGCTTCCACTGATGGATGAATGGAAACAAAATGTGGTATATACATAAAATGAAAAATTATTCAGCCTTACAAAAGAAGGAAATTCTGACATGTGCTGCAGTGTGGAAGAACCTTAAGGACATCATGCTAAGTGAAATAAGCCAGTCACAGAAAGACTGGCTGCATGGTTACACACCTATATACGGCAGAGTAGTCAAAATCATAAATCTCAGCCAGGAATGGAGAGGAGTGGAAAGGAAGGCACAATTGTTTAATGGGAATAGAGTTTCAGTTTTGCAAGATGAAGGGTTCTGGAGCTGGGTGGTGGTGATGGTTGCAGTATGAATGTCCTTAGTACCAGTCAGTGAACTATACACCTAAAAATAGTTGGGAAGGTAAATTTTATGCTATATGTATTTTACCAAATTTTTTTTTTTTTTTTTGAGACAGAGTCTCACTTTATTGCCCAGGCTAGAGGGAGTGCCGTGGCGACAGCCTAGCTCACAGCAACCTCAAACTCCTGGGCTCAAGCAATCCTCCTACCTCAGCCTCCCAAGTAGCTAGGACTACAGGCATGTGCCACCATGCCCGGCTAATTTTTTTTTTCTATATATATTAGTTGGCCAATTAATATCTTTCTATTTATAGTAGAGATGGGGTCTCGCTCTTGCTCAGGCTGGTCTCGAACTCCTGAGCTCAAACGATCCGCCCACCTCGGCCTCCCAGAGAGCTAGGATTACAGGCGTGAGCCACCGCGCCCGGCCCAAAATTTTTTAAATGAGAAAAAAATCTGATAGAATCACAGTGAAACAGACAAATCTTTTGATTTTGGTGGTTGAAACCACTAAAATAAGCAATCCTTGGACTTAAAGCCCACAAACTCTGGAGGCAGCATTTCCCTTTCTGTCTTTTCCATCACTTCCAAAACTCCCAAGTCAAAGACTTTTAAGCATTTACTTGTCCAATTAACACCTTAGCACGAATTCGTTTATTAGGTCCCTTCACTCCTAAAAGGAGGGAAAAGTACATATTAATAATCATGGGAAAGAGAGAGAAAAGGCCAGTCCAAAGGCCATTTTCCCAAGGAATGTCTGTGAGTTGTGAAGCCTCCGAAAAGTAGCATCTAGAAGGAAAGCTGTGTGCAAAAAGAGACGTAGGAACGTCCAACTGTCATCACTCGGTGCTCCAGGGTTCTAAACTTTAATCCCCAAACTCCTGCATCCTCTCATATCTGTCGAACTCTGTGCCCTCTCCAACCCCTCCTGCTCTGTCACCCTGCTCTATTCAGCCTCTGTCACCTTGGCCTGCATCCGGCTTCCTGCACACCCCCAAACTAGGGTTCCCACCTGGACCGTGCCCAGGTTCACTCTTTCACTTGGTTCTCCGCACAAATGTCACCTTTTCCAAGCGCCCTCTCCAGATCACCCTCTCTGCAAACACCCCACCTCCACCACATTCTGTTCCCTTACTTGCTTTATTTTCCTTCAAAACTCTCTTCAGTGCCTGACACTATTTCAGATATTTGTTTATTGTCTGCCTCCCCCATGCAACGAAAGCTCTGCAAATGCCGGCAGTGTCAGGCGTCTCGCCGCCATGATCCCAGCTTGCAGAGCTGTGCCCCACACCGAGGAGCATTCAGTAAATATTTGTTGAGTGCATGAATGAATGAGCAGGAGAATGAATGCATGGATGAATCCTTTAGGAAATTGCCGAGGTAGGAGACCATACAGAGAAAAGGACCGAGAAGCACAGTGACGGAACACTGTCAGAGACCCACTCTGAGCCTCATACCAGGCGACTCCATGGCAGACAGCCCCTAGGACCCGCATGAAGTGATGTGTTTCCTCAACTGTGCACGGGTGACTCTGGCCCTGCTGCTCTAAGACCCTCCCCTCATGAGTGCCCGCTCCACCTTGCTTCTTCTCAGAAGGAGGCTGGCCAGGAAAGCCAGGCCAGCCACTGGCAGACACTTTATCCATGAGGCCAAAGTATAAGCTGGAGCTACCAGGGGCCTTCCAGACAAAGTCCAATTTGTTAGCAAGACTTACTGGAAGTCCTCCACTCCCCACCACGGTCTGACCCTGCCTGCTCCTTGGGTTCCTTCTCAGGTGTCATCAGGTGTCAGTCCCCGTGGCAAGTCTACTTTGATCACCTTCCCCCACCATGCCAAGCACTCTCATGAAGAAATCAGCCACCACACGCATATTTTGCCATTAGAGCAGGGTAAGTCCCAGCAGAATCACCAGTCCTCGTGTGCTGCCAGTCTCCTTTCTGAGGGCCAGCCTTCTGAAGTTGCTGATCAGAAGGTCCCAAGATCTCTTGTTAGATACCATGGGCTTCCCCTTCCCCGCAGGGAGCACTGTGACATGGCCTTTCCCTAGGTGACCACAGGCAATTCTTCAGTTTTATCTCTGTATAAAAGGCAGCTGTGGTTTTGATATGTTAAGAAATGTTAAGGAATTGAAGCTTGCAGGCTTCGGGGATGGGTCTTTGTCTGTGTTGCAGTTCCTAGTAAATGGTGAAAACTTGTTTTCAATTCTGAGTCTTGCCTTTTCCCCTCAATGGCCTCCTTCTCTAGTGCTCCCTCAGAGTCTCTCCCCTACACCTGTCACTGCTGGTGCCCTTGTCCAGCTCCCCTGCTAAGGCAGGAGCGCCTCCAAAGCAAGGACTGATCCCAACCCTCCCGTGCAGCCCCAGGGCTTGCCCCAATGCATGTTCTCAGTGGATGTTTGTTGAAGGAACAACAGACCAAATGGATAGATAGATGGATGAACAAACAGCCTGCAGAGGAGACTAAAACTCAGAATTTAAGTGGCTTCCCCTCAAGTCCCCGATGTCAGTAAATGGCAGCACTCACAGCTGCTGACTGCAGGGACGGTGCCATTGCGGAGGCTCAGAGTGCAGTTTCCCTTCCATGCCCCAGGCACCTTCCCGATGACCAGGGCCCGAGAGCTGCTCTCTGCTCTCTTTGGGCTTGCCTTTAACATGCAAACCAGGCCTACTTTTTCTGGATCCATCCCAAACGGTGAGTGGGTAGCAATCCCCATTGACAGTCACTGTCACAAACAAAACGCCAGTCACCACAGCAGCCCTGTGCCGAGGGCACTTTTACTACTATTTCATTTGATCTTCACGCTAATCTTTTGAAGAAAGAATATATGATTCCCACTTGATAGATAAGAAAAGTGAGGAGCAGGTAAACTAGGTACCTGGTTCAAGGTCACAGAGTTAGAAATCAGAAGAATCCGGACTCAAGCCTGGAGGAAACTGCCTCCCGTGTTTGAACACACGCTCATGAGAGGCAGCACTGGACCTGGGTGGCAGCCCTGAGGTGGGAGTGGCGGGATAGCAGCCCCTGCCTGCAGTATATTCCAGGTAAACTCACCTCGTTCAGGCCCTGTGGTGCAGTGTTCTGAGCTCTCCCTTAAGTACCTCGTCATTTTCCCAAATATTTGGCCCTAGTCGTGAATCACCCTACCCTGGAGCCCATCTCCAACAAACTAGAGAGCGCCTTTCCTTATCCGGACTTATACAAGGATCTTGAAGAGGAAAGCTAACGGGGCAGTTTGTGAAGGCGCCAAGGTATGCAGAGATCTTCAGCCTCAGACAAAGGGCCACATGATGAGAGAAGGCCACACATGTACCCAGGAGCTCTTATTTCTAGTCCCAGCTTTGCCATTAATTTGCTGTGTGTCCTTGAGTCAACCTTTACCCTCTCTGGACTTGGACTCCTACGGGTAGAAATAAGAGAGATTGGATTAGATGCCATTGAGCCCACAGGTCAAGCCAACATGTCTAAGGGGACCACACAGTTGATGTGAGCCCATGGAGTGAGCAGGTGCAGGCGATGGCATCCGCCATGGGCCAGCAGGCCAAGGTGGCTGTGGCGGGTGGGGAATGACACTTCCTCTAAGAGGGGGCTGAGGTCCCGTGCTGCTGTCTGATCAGGCGTCTCCTGATGTTTAAGTGGTGGCCTCCGTGAGGGCAGATGGAGCGTACCCATGGGCAGTTCTGGCCCAGCCCCCCCACTGTTTATTACCACCATGCTCACAACTAGGGGGCCGAGGCCCAGGTGAAGAAGAAGGTCAGTGGCAGTCAGAGCCAGGACAAACAGGTACACAGACCCGAGAAAGCACCCGTGAGAACCTGGCCTTCTGGCTGGTCACGATCACCAGAAAGCAGGAAATAGGGACGCCCAAGCCAGGGCAATGCCTGGGGCGAAGCAGGCTGGAGAACAGACCCCCCGTGGCTCGGCGGGCGCAGAACTCACATGGCACATGTGCAGGTTCGGTGTAGTGTGGGGACTCAAGCCAGTGTCCAGCAGAATCACCTGGACAACAGAATTTGACCCCACTCCCAGAGCTTCTGCTTCAGCAGGTCTGGGAAGGGGCAAGGGTCTGCATTTCCAACAAGTGCCCAGTGACACTGGTGCGACTGGTCCAGGGACCGCACTGCTGGCCAGTGAGTGTGAGTTCTGGAACAGGGCTGCTTATGTTTGAAACCACCTATGTGACCCGTGACCTTGGGGAATTTGCTGAGCCTGTCTGTGTCTCGGCTTCCTCATTTATAAATCGGGACTATTATTAGTATCTGCTCAGAGGACTGTTTGATTTAAATGAGATAATCCACACCAAGAGCTTTGGAAGGAGCTCGGCGGACAGCAAGTGCTTGGTGAGTCCAAGTAGCTCAGTGGAAGCTGCGGTTGTGGTCGCCAGGACTGGTAACAGAGGAGGTCCCTGATGACCCCTAGGTAAAAGGGCAAGAGGAGAGAAGCTCCCGGAACCCAGAGGCAGTGAGGGCTGCGTGGGGAGGGCTGGGTGTGAAAGCTTCAGGGAAGGAGCCAGTTGACAGTGGCGCTGTAGGGAAGCTGGAGAAACGAACACTTTGGCCTCATTCTCCTTCTCCCTTCTCCCTTCTCCCCTCTCTGACGTCCTGCTGATGCACCTGTTGGCACTTCCCACAGGGGGACTCAATCAAGCAGAAATGTCACCTTTCCAAGGAAAGCTCCACAGAGCAGGGTGCAGAAGGGCAGAGAGCAAATTGAGGTGCAAATGTGGAGACCAACGTGCTTACAAAAGGCTCTACGTGTCATTTGGCTTGCCCTACCCGGAGGCAGCGTGACCCCTGACCGTTTATTTTGGTGATCTTTAATGAAACAACACATGGATTCAGAAAGGCTCCCTGGGCGTGGGTGAGCAGCCCCTCTTCAAGCCACATCCCGAGACCTGAAGTGCCAGCCACGCCCCAACAGCAGCCTGGTCCTGGCCTCCCCAGCTAGGTGAGCCAGAGGGTCCTGGTGCTAGACCCCAGGGATCCGCCACTGAGCCAAACAGGCACCAACCCTGGAGGAAATGGAACTGCTCAGCATTCTGTAGGGGACAAGACAGCACCTTGCTGGGGCCAGAAAAGGCAGGATGAATTAGCAGAAGCTGAAAAATCAACACAGCAGCCTAAGACACAGGATGCTGAGGGCTTAGGGCCTGGCCTTGGCCCCGAAGCAAGCTCTCTGATCCCGACAGAGTCCCCTCCTCAGAGCTTCCCTCTCCAAAGGACAGTCATGATCACTCCTGGCCTTCCCTCTGCCTGCACCCTCTCGACTCTTCAGGATCTAGGGGCTGGAGAAGGATTCCAAGATGTGCTAAGTCACCTTCAGCTCCTTGGAGGAAATCACTAGAGCAACACCTGTATAATTGTTATTATTCATTATCGGAAATTGGACAGGATAGAGTACTGCAAAATTATATACTGTGGGGAATGGATCCGCTGAGGCAATGAACTGAACTAAAATAGTTGCTATTAAACATTTTTCCACGACTGCTAACTTCCGATGCTGTTTTTACTCATACACTGGCTCTTATCTCCAGAACCCTTGAAAAGGACTGAGGATGGGAAAAGTGACATGAAAGAGGCACATAGCTGGCTTTCCAAAGGGTCCAGGTCTGATGGAGTATAGAAGGTATGACAGGGAGTTTACCATGGAAAGAGAAGACTGCATTGTCACAGAACACACTAGTACTCACTAAAGCTACAATTAGAAGAGTAGAATTAACAGAAGGAAACCCAGAAAGGACCCCAAGGACTCCCGTGGCTCTTGTCCCATCTCCAGGTAAGGTATCATTGAGCAGGCCCAAAGAGTCCAAGAAACTTGCTGGGGGTCACCCAGTTAGCTCCTCAACCTAAATATAAAATCTCTACTCAAGTCAAAATATAAGGGAAAGTGCAATAGGAGTTGTCTGTTCAGCAGGTTCATACTCCCTTCAGTTTAGGTGTCAGGGCTCTGCAAAAGGGCTTCCAGAACCCCCAGGACCAAGCCCACTCTGTCCTGGGGAAAAGGAAAACAGAGGGGCAGGGAAGCCCATGTTAGAACTTTCTAGGGTGGGGGTGATGCTAGAGGATTGAACAATGTTTTGCATAAGAAACCACCAAGATACCTCCTTGTGGATTCAGCCACTTCTGCAGGTTCTCCATCACCATCTTTGTCCTCCCTCCCCAAGGAGAACGCTGCATGGGAGGTACAGAGCGACTAAGCACTGAAAACTCCTTGGTCCCTGGTTTTGCAGTTCTCTCAGGGACAGAAATAGTCTCGAAAAGGACCTGTCACATAGTAAACAAGTTGTGGAGCCTGGGCTATAACCCCAGTCTCCTGAATCCCATGAATCTCACCCTAAAATGATTTTATTCCCAAGCCCCACCATTCAGGCCAAAAGAGACGGAGAATGGGCCCCTGACAGTAACGCACAAAGCCAACAGGCTGCAGAACAAGCCCTGCGGCGTCACTGCTCTGAGCAAGCAGCCGCCACCCGTCACTTACTCGCTTATGCCTTCGTTCACTCGACCCGATCCACCGAGTCCTCCTGCAGCGCAAGCGACTGCAGCAGCCCAGGCCAGAGGGCTGAGCTGAGGCAGTGTGGGTAGAGCGAAGGAGGCCGTAGTAAGTGGTGTTAAGAAAGTAGAATGAGCAGGATTTGGGTGTAGATTGTCTGGGGCGAGGAGTCAGGGAGGCCTCTGGTCTGCGCACCGACCCGGCGGGGCTGAAGGGAGAATGGCAGTGCCCTTCGCGGTCAGGCAGACGGTGAGGGAAGCCGGCGAGCGAACTGGAGGAAAGGCGAGGAGCTCGGCCCGGGTCACGTTGGATTTGAGGGGTCTGCAGAGCGCCGAGCAGGAGAAATCCAGCCACAGGTGCCCCAAGACGTGGAAGAGCATGAGATGGGCCGGGGGCGGCGAGTGGGGCATCCTCGCAGGGCGCGGAGGAGACCCGCGCGAGAGCTGGACGGACGTCGGAGCAGCGGGAAGGAGGGAGACGGCAGGGCTTAGAAGCCCAAAGAGCACAGGGAATCAAGTCAAAGGCAACAACCAGCCATGTCTAATGCTGCCGATTGGCCAGGTGGGAAGAGGCCAAAGACAGTCCATTGCAGCGAGTCACAGGGGGTCCCCAAGGCTGGTGGCAAGGGTGATGTCAGAGGAGGGCAGCTGCGGGGGTGGCTGTAGGATCACCACCACCACCACTACCACCCCCAGCGTGGAGTTCGGCTGCCGGCACCAGCCATGGGACCCAGAAGAACAGGACAGCCTACATCCCGGGAGGGAAGCCAGGCAGGAGCACTTCAGAAAGAATGTCCAGATGGCACGCTGAGCAGGGCCGGAGAAGAACGGCTCTAACAGGTTTGAAACTCAAATCTTCCTTCCCGCCCTTTAGCCCTTTTCGCAGTCAGAGCGCGCTGGGTCCTTGACACCTGAGCAAGATTGGCGCGACTGCCAGCCACACAGGCACCGGAGAGCGGCTGCCTGAGGCGGAGTCTCTCCGCACCCAGGCCCGAGGCTCGGGGCAGAGGCCGGGGCTGCCTCCGGAGAGCGAGCCCTCAGCCTCTCCCGCATGCAAACAGTGCTCTTGCTCCAGAGGCGCAGCCGCCCAGGCCTGGGGACGGGAGAGAGGAAGAAGGCTGGGCCGGCAGGTGGGAAGCAAAACTGGAGGCAGAGATTTTAGAGCAAGTTCTTCCTTCCTCAGACAAGTAACTGCCCGCCGGCTGCCTGCCCTTGCACCCCGCGTCCAGCTCAGGGCCCGGAGGGCTCAGCTCCCCACTGCGCCAGGGCCCAGACTAGCCACACCTGTCTGCTTTTCCCCAAAACTCCACTTCCTACGCCATTTGCCACCTGCGGGGACAGCACAGCATTTCAGCACCACGAATTTCGCACACGCGGGCTTGTGAGGAAGGAGGGGCCGCCGAGCGAGCCGGCCTCCACCTCCGCGGACGCGGGGCGGGGCACACGCGTGAGGCTGCGCTGGGAGGCGCTTGAGATGCGAGCTGATGACAGCAGAGGCGAAGACCCGCACGGCACCTCCTGCCTTCTCCACAAGTCCTCACGCCCTGGCCTCCGTCTATTTCAGGGGCAACCCCACAGAGTGGTATGGGGTCGTCTCACCCCTTTCTCAGGCGGGGAGCTGTCCGTCGTCACGCGGGGCAGCAGCGCCAGGCCGTGGGTTTGGGCTCTTGGCACTCTCCTGTCGCCGCGTGGCTGGGCGCCAGCTGAGGGCCTAAGGAACTGTCCATGAATGACCGAGGAGAGTTGAGGAAGTGCCTCCCTGGAGCTCCAAAGGTGGCCCCATGCTGCAGGCGCGGAGGCTAACCCTGAAGGGCTCTCAGACTCCAGTCTCCGGTGCTGAGCGGAGCTGGAAGAAGAAGGGGCTTGGCAGAGCTTCGGTTACGCCTCCAGGAAAAGCCACCAGAGCTGGCCTGCGGACAAAGCCCCAGGGCCCGGAGCTACGGGTGGCCCAAGCCAACGGCTTGGTTTTCTTTACCTCCTGGAGTAGGGAGCATCCTATTTTTGCATTTTTTTAAGATTTTATTTTTTCTCTTTTTAGTTGATAAATAATAATTGCATATATTCATAGGACACAGAGTGATGTTTCAATACGTATAACGTACGGTGATCAGATCAAGGTAATTAGCATACCCATCATCTCAAACATTTCTCATTTCTTTGTGTTGGGAATATTCAATATCCTCCTTCTAACTAATTGAAACTACATAATATATTGTTGCTAATTCTAGTCATCCTACAGCGGTAAAGAACACTAGAACTTGGACATAACCTTATAAATAGAAGAGTGCGTGACAATGCGGGACCTGGAGCACGCAGGCCCTGGCCCTGCATGCCTGCCTGTGGGGCACAGCGTCAGGGCAGCTCAGATCCCTGCCCCTGGCCTGGGGACACCCCCACTGTGCCTCTTGCTCAGACTAGCCAGTGATAATGGTTCAGGTCAAGGGGGAAACATATTGTTTGATCCAAATGCTAAGCCTAAAGCAAAGTTTTTCAAGGGTGCCTCTATGATGTCTCTGCTGCCTCTTGACATTGCCACATGCAGGGAATTCCCAGCTGCCCCAGGAAAAGGACTTTCCAGTCCTTTTTAAGACCTACATCTGCCAGTTACCCTTGTCTATCTGACAATTCTCCCTTGCTCAGTTTGCACTGACTATGAGCCTCCTCTCTGCAGCTCCGGCTTGGTTCTGCAGCAGCAAACACCTACCTGGGACGGCTTAACGGCAGCTGTGCTTCAGGCAAGGGCCTGACAGCTGTGACCTCAGAGATTCACTCTTCCAGCGGGAAGAGTATGTGACCAATACGGCCTCAGCCAGCGTGTTGGGAAGGGGACCAATCAGTAGACATTCGTTTAATTACTAGCACCCACAGAACACTTTTCATGCAGGAAGGCAAAGGTTATTCATGGCAGAAAAGGTTTTAAGCCATTGTTACGCCCCTGACACAGAGGCAGATGCTGGAGAGTCGTGGTCAGCCACACAGACAGGCTGAGAACGGGAGAAAGAAAGGAGACGCGGTCACAGACGGCTACAGACAAAAAATGGGGACAGGCATGCGGTGTGGTGTGCACCGTCGCTGAGGCAGCACAGCAGGAAAACTAAGCCAGACTTGAATCAAGGGAGTGGTGTCAGGGAGGCTTCCTGGAAGAAGTGGCATCTCAGCTGCGACCTGCAGAGAGAGTAGGAGCGACCTGGTGAGGAGGGGAGGACAGCAGCCGAGTGCGGTGGGGGCAGAAGGGAAGGCCTCGTACGAAAGGAAGATAGGAAAGTGTTTGGGACCGTGATTTTACAGGCCCTTGTGAGCTGTGATAAGGAGGTGGGTCATTACCCTAAGAATAATGGAAAAGCCACTAACAGGGTCTAAGGAGGGGAGAAGTATAATCAGATTTCCATTTTAGAATGTGCACTCATGCTGCTCTGAGAACGAATCAGAGCAAGGAAAGGGAGAGTGTGGGGACAGCACCCGGAAGGTCACCACAGAGATCGGGCAAGAGGTGAAGAGATGCGAACCAGGAGGACCAGAGTGGGCAGTGCATGAGGACAGTCATGACAAAGGAGAAATACTTAAGACCTGGCATCACCAGGCCTTGTTGAGGAGAAAGGAGAGAGCAGAGTCCAGGTCTGTGACTTTGGTGACTTACTACTAAGCAAGATGAGGCTAGCAGGAGGAGGGAAGAGGTGAGGACTCAGAGGGGACTCGGAGGACCCTGAGGAGCCCATGAGACATCCGGGTGGAGATGTCCTGCAGGCAGTCAGATGTGGGGGGCCAAGACCAGGAGAGAGATCCGGGCTGCAGTTCTGAGCCCAGAAATCACTGACGTGAACCAGCAAAGCAGCTGAGAGAGCGGATGGCAGACAGGAGGAAGGCGACCCAGGGCCAGCCCTGAGGGGGACCACAGCACCGGGAGTGCGGTAGTGAGTACCTGCTACGTGTCAGTACCTGCCATGCGTCAGCTGCTGGGTCAGGGCTGCACAACCCTCTGATCCTGAAACGTGGTCCGTCTCCACGAGGCTCCCCCTCGACTGCTCTCACACCGGCCCCGCCCCGGCATTGCACCACGCTGCCCCAAACAGAGACATCAGACCCTGTGTCTAGCTCAGGAGTTCCAGGCCAGTAGTTCAATTTGTGCCTTAAGTATTCCATGTTAGGAATTGCAAACCACATAGAATAAGTATGTAAGTGTACAAGCATGCTCTTCTGTACAATGTACCTCCCACTCTGACGAGTGTACATATCCCCACACGCCTTGCTGTCAGCCCAGACCGCGTCACTCATATCTACTCTCATTGACACCCAAAGCCACTGTTCCCACTTGAACTATAAACTTTCCCCTAAAAGCAAAACAAAGGCTGGGCAAATCAAGTTATAATAGAAGGAAAAAGAAGAAAACGTTTGTTAAGCTTCTTTCTGTCTTATCCCATTATCAAATTTAATCCTCATGGCTACCCTATGAAATGGGTTTTATAATCCCACAGGGATGAAAATGGATTCAAACTCAGATGTGACTCCAAAACTCTCCCTTACACCATACTGGCTCGACAGCTTTAATTTAGGGGAAGGAGAAGTAGAAAGAGAGTCTAACGAAAGGCAGTTGGCATGGTCTAAGCAACATACAGGTTTATTTCCTTTATTCATTCAATCGATAGTCACCAAGTGTGTGCTACGTATCCATAGGCAAAAGTTGCACTAGTGCATGTTAATAGAGCACATGCCTTAGTGAGGGCCCTGTCTACACTCCTGGTGGCCTGCGATCATCTGCAGAACTCTCACATTGATCCTCCTCCGAGAATTGCTGTCATAACTGCTTGTCAGGGAGAGATGAAGTCCTTGAATATAATTCATCTGTGGGAATTACAGTCTTTCACTTTCTGGGAGGCCCAGCCTTGAAAGGCCACCACTTTACTTCAGCTAACGCGAGATTATCTTTCACAATAGAGCGACAAATGGGGCCCTAATTGACGAATTTCCTAATAGCCATTCCCTTTGTAGTGGCATTAGCCCGATTTGCTCTCGGTGCGCCACTCATACAGTGTATATTCTACAGGATTTAGGCCAAGAGGACAGGGAGTTTAACTTGGTAATTAAACACCCAATTCCTCATGTCAGCCTGGACATATCTCCCTTCTCTCTCCGTCCTTCCCCCATGCCTCAGTTTCTCTCAGTAGGAACGTGGGGAAAGTCATCAATCAATACAATTATCAACACGCAGGACTTGGGCTCTCTCTAGGACCGGGGGTGGGGGGTGAGGGGAGCACCAAGATGTGGGGGAGCTGAGTCTGCGTGTGGGGAGTCTGCGTGTGGGGAGTCTGCTGCCCAGCGCGGCCGCCCCCCCCCCCCCGTGCCCATGTCTCTCACATTTGTAGGGACTCCAGGTTTCACTTTTGTTCTATAGATGTCTCCAGACACCTGAGTTCTAGACCCCAGAGCAAGGTGTGAGCTGGAGTAGGCAGCCCGTGGGTCACAGAGAGTCCCTATTCCTCCTGTAACTGGGCATTTCACCTGGGGACTAGAGGCCCTGGGAAGGGGTGCTAAACAGCCATGTCGCCAGCTGTTTTCCTGGTTCTGTCTAGCTGACTGGGAACGAATTGCCTGAATCAAAGAGGCCTTCGTTCAACCGCTCCGCTTTCGCCTTTTCTAGTGACGTTATACCACTACCAAGGCCCTTAGTTTATCTGTTCTCCCTTTGGGACACCGCCAGGTAAGCCCAGATTATTAATAATAGCTAATCTGTCTTAAATATTTACTATGTGCCAGGTGTATACTTAGTGTGAAATAACCCACTTAATCCTCACTGTGTGCTTCTGGGACAATGCACCCTTACCCGTGTCGCAGATGATAAAACCCAGGCACAGGTGGCTTCAGCACCAGGTGCAAGCTAGTAAGCAGCACCGCCGAGCTACAAGCCCAGGCATGGCAGCCCCAGAGCCTGCACACTTAACCTGCACACAGAACCGCTCGGGCCACAGAGTCAGCAGCCCACATGGTTTAGTTGTTCATCATCCCTGCTGCCCTGCAATATAGCTCTTCAAACAACCTGGGGATAGGCTCACAATTCTCCCACTAAAATAATTCCTCTGACAACCACAAAGCAAATTCTCTGGGAACATGAGAGGATTGAACCCAGGGAGCCCACTACAGGCCACCAGCTCAAGTTGGTGACAGGCCGTGTCCCTTGTATGAAGGTTAATCAGTGCCTTCCCAGATCTCCAGGTGGGAAGGAGCTGGCATGGGGCAAATGGAAGGACAAGCTTGAGGTTGGAGGTGTGGATAAAAGAGAGGAGAGAGGCCACGTCCACAGCAGAGAACACTCCAGCTCTGCCACTCACTATCTTGGTCAGGATAATTAACTTCAGCAAGTCTAGTTTCCTCAACTGCAAAATGGAATTAATAAGACTGGCTTTGTAACGTTGTGTAAATTAAATAAGGCAATGCTTAGAAAGTACTTAACACTGTGCCCGATGCAGAATATAGATATTAAAATGGCAATTCCTGTTATAATTATTGCTACTGATTAAGGAAAAAGCCACCCTAAAGACCCCGGGAAGCCAGGGGCGAGATGCGCAGCAGAGGGGCAGCCGGGGAGCTGAAGGGAGACAGAGATAACCTTCACGGCGCGCGATTCTGGGCCCATTTACACGCGCGTTCGGGCATGGTCGGCCATTTTCGACATAGTGGGCACCGTAGTGAGCGATGTCACCCATTGAATTGTGTCTCCCAAAAAGACGTGTTGAAGTCCTAACCCTGGTTCCTGTGCACACGACCTCATTTAGAAATGGGGTCTTTGCAGATGTAATCAAGTTATGAGGAAGCCATTCTGGATTAGAGTGGGCCCCGATCCCACACAACGTTGTCCTCATAAGAGGAGGAGAAGAGATACAGACACACCCACCGGGAAGGGTGCACGGGAAGACGAAGGCAGGTGTCAGGACCATGTGTCTACAAGTCGCAGAATGCTGAGCGTAACTGGCGACCACCCAAAGCCGGGAGAAAGGCGAGGACTCTCCCTCAGAACCTCCAGAAAGAATCAACCCTGCCGACCCCTGGATTTCAGACTTCTGGCTTCCAAAATTGTGAAAGAATACATTTCTATTGTTTTAAGCCACACAGTTTGTGGTAATTTATGACAGCACCCCTAGGAAAGTAACACAGCTGATACAACTATAAAAATACATTCACAAAACAAAGTTCCCATCTGGAAGTCTTTAGTGTTCATTTTATCATAATAAAATAGCTGGATGAAAGTCCAAGCTTAATACTGATGGCCTGAGATCAAGCGTCCAAACAGGTGTGCTTGTTAGACACGAGTTTTTTCCCTGGCCCACTGGCTTGGACTCCAGGCAGAGGGATATCTTAGAGGCATAGGGGAAGGGGAGTGATAATTGTCCCTGTCACAGTTACGCCAAGTTCCTGTCATCCGCAGGGCACAAGTATCGAGGACCGTGGAGGTGAAGATGGCGAGACGGTGGTGGAAGCGTGTGGAAAAGGAAAGTGGGGCTGAGGTCTCTTCTGAGGTTTCTTCCAGAGTCACCCTCCCACATTTCTCCTGTTCATTTCTCCATCCTTTCTTTTCACATTTTAAGTTTCTACTCTGGTTCTTCTCATGCTTTCACAGCCTGGTGGACTAGAAAAGAAAGGGTTTCAGTGGCTAGAAAACCAGCGTCTGGGTCCCAGCTTCACTGCTTACTAGCAGTGGGATCTTGAGCAAGTAACACTAACTCTCTGTGCTCCAGTTAATTAACCTGTACAGTGGGGATAATACGCAACTGGTGGTGTTACATATGATGAAATATATTAAACAAGCATTTTAAGTGCTATAAAAAAAGAGGGAGCTCTCATTATACACAATTCCTAGCTCTTAAGTAGAGAAACAATGGTTTTAGATAGTACATACAGATCAGGATATACCAGAAAGCACAAAAAATAAAAATAATAAATCAGGTTCCTCATGTAAAGAGGTATAAATAGCACGGGCTTAGGAGTCCACAGGTCTCAGCACCTACACCGAAGAGCTCTGTGATATTGAACGAGCGTTCCTATCTCCTGGTTTAAATGATTTGAGTTTCCACCCAGCTCTAAGATTCTATGACTTTATGAAAATATACATATCAAGCTGTTTGCTCTTATAAAATTACACTTTAAAAAGAGATCTTTACTTATGGGCTACCCATTACAAATCTGGGATGAGATGTGATGCTTGAGGGAATTCTTGTAACAAGTGAAGGAGGAAAAGACATTTGATGTGTGAAATATCCCAGTGGGTATTTTGTATATTTTTGGCTGAATAGTATTCAATAGGCAAATTTTCTCAAATACTCTTCTCCTAACTATTCCTATCAGAAGGATAATACCAGAATATCAGAGAAAAAGATTGAGATCACTTGGAACAAAAACTAACAAGGAGAGTGACAGCCTAACACAACCCCAAACGGAAAAGTAACCAGCCCGCTTTCATCTCCTTTTAGAATAACATAATCAAAGGTGACTCCAATTGCAATAGAAGAGATTGAACTCAGACTTCAAGAAGAACTTCCTCACTACTGAAATGCTTAAGGAGGTTGGGGAACTTGCCTTCTCTGAAGCTGTTGAACAAGAGACCAAGTGGCCAACTCCTCATCCTGGGTTAAGTGTGCTGGGAGGCAGAAGTGCGGACAGAAGGGCACCCTCTTGGAGGCTCCTCCTTTCCTGTGATCACTCTACCCTGTGGCCAAGCCAGTTCGCAACGACACCACCTGCCTGCTTCTCACACACGCACTAGCTGCTTGCGATTACCTTGGCAGTTCACATGTTTTCATGCTGCCCATTTTTCCCCTGCTGGCAGCGTCAACTCCAAGGTGTAAGGACTGTTTTTACAGATTTTTGCATGTTCCATACTGGTAGGTGATAATCACTTCACATTGCAGTTAGTAAAGAGGAGGAAATGAAACCCACTCCTGAACTGGAGATGGGAGTGTTGTGTTTCACCCTTTCAACAGCCAAAAGCCAATTTAGGACTCTCGGAAAAGCCAAATTTGCCAGGGGAAAAAATGTGGGTATCTTCTTAATTCTCCTAAGCTCACTTATGGACAGAAATTAGTGTTTGCTGAGGGAGGGAAAAGTGACACGGACTATGGTTTTATGGATCATTTCAACTGGAGAAATGAGGAAGTGGGAGAATTCATCCAGTTTGCACTTTTTTGGCAAGACTCCTAAAAGCTAGCAGGATAACAATCATAAACACTTATTGAGTGCTCCTCATGTACAAGGCAATGTTCTAATCCCTTTGCATGAATTAATCCATTTAACCAACACAACAATTTTATGAGGCTCAGAGAGATTAAGCAACTTGTTCAACATAGCAACACATCTACTAAGTCCAGAGCTTGATTTACAACCCAGCGGTCTGGCACCAGAGCCTATGTGGTTAGTTAGTGCATCTTCAGAAAGAGATGCTGAAGCAGGTCATCCTCAGAGAAGTAGGCCTGAGTCCTGCTTCTGCTTGCCCCACTTCCTCAAGTCTCTGACCTTGGTATAATTGGACCACACTCTAGCTGAAAGTAACTTTCCCAAGAAAAAGGATCCAACCAGAAAGATACACAATGCCAGAAGTCAGCTAAGTTATCCCCATAACTCATTACAACCCCTAATCCCACTATCATATTGTAGGATTTTTCTCAACCCATATATTCTCTCTGTCTGGGCAAGCAAGTGAACAGGACCTTTAAAAAACAGTCTCCACCAATGACTCTTTGCCAAAACTGGTTTCCCACCCCTGGGGGCTCTCCTTTGAGGTGATAAAACCCCAATTAGAGAGTCATCACCGTAAATAATGCATTACACCAAGAATCAGTAAAGCAAGCAATAGTGCAGAGGGCTCCATGATCTCATAACTGGTTCATAACTGGACATTGTGATTAATCCATTAAACTGCTATCCAGGTGAACACCCCATAGCAAGAGTCAGGAATTACTGACTATTGAATAGCTACACGAATTACCAGAAGGTACCCATGCTTTCAGTGGCCATAGCACATTGATTCCCAGAATCTTTACTCATTTTGAGTTTTAAAGGTTCACAATAACCTAAGTACAACAGAGGGGTGGAGGATAGAAATACAAATTTTCAGAAAGCTATGAATGACTAAAACCTAGAAGGCTCAAGAGCTTATTCAAAATTACATGAATCAATTCAGTCAACATTTATTAACATTTATTATTTACTGTGTGTCAGACACAGTGCTAAGAACAGAAAATGCCAAAAAAAGAGTTCATTATCTAACTGGAAAAATAGACATATAAAAAGCCAATTATCCTGCAATGGGAAAAGTGAGTGATGGGCATTAGAAACATATAAGAAGGAGCAGTCACTCTCCTTGGGAAGAGAGGATAAGTGGCAGATCTGGAAGGCCGCCCTGAAGAAGGGACATTTGAGTTGGGTCTTGCAGATTGAGGAAGATTTTTTCCAGAAAGAAGACAGGGAAAAGAGCAGCACAGTCAGAGGGAAGAGTGTGCATAAAGACATTCAGGTACAAAGTCAGTGATCTTTTCTGAGAATTGCATGGGGCAGGTATAAAGGGCCTTGTTTGATATTGTAGGGAAATTGGGCTTTATCCAGTATCCTGTAGTCAATAGGGCAATATCCCAAGTTTTTAGAGATGTCTGATCATGAGCAGATTTGTGCTTCTGAAAGCCAGTCGAGTGTGGTAGTGATGATGAGGTTGGAATGGAGAGGAGGACCAGGGTTCAGAAGCTAGAGCCGCAGTGAGGGCAGAGGTGAGATGGCTGGCCTCAGGCCCTGGAGTGGGCCGGAAGGGAGAGTGGGACCGGAGGCTCTCAGACATTTCAGAAGCCACATGAGGAGGTTTGTGATGATACCTGGGGAGCAGGGGAGAAGAAGAGGCTGACTGAGGTGGGGTAGGGTTAATGTCCTTAGCTGAGGAAGAGAAGCATATCTGGAGAAAGCATACATAGAACTAACACCATTGTGTGTTTGCCATGTGCCAGGGGCTGTCCTGGCATTTCTGATACCCCACATAGTCAAAGAAGGGGACTGAGGTCAAAGTGGGTAAAGAGTGCACCCAGGGCCATCTAGTGCCAACTGTGCCCACCAAGCCTGTGACCTTGATGTCCCTATACCCTGGCTCAATAGTTCACTTTGTGGAAGGAAGCTTTGGACAATAAAAGTACTTTTATTCCTCACTTTCTCCATCCTGCCCAATGGTTGGAATATCTTTCCCTATCTTTACCTTGTGAAAGAACACCTCCTCCACCCTCCTGCCTACCCCAGCATTGCATCGCTCCCTTCCAAAGTATTCCTCTCCTCCCACTCCTCATCTACTCCCATTCACACATGGCATCTTTTTAGAAATAGCAAGGGTAGGGCAAAGAGCAATGAATCAGAATGGGGGTAATCTGTGTTCCAAGGCAGACTTAACCCATCAGATGACTTTCAGACATTGCTTGACCTCAGCCCCAGCCTCGGCCTTGGTGTAGGACAAATATAAAGTGACGAGAAGAAATGAATATTAACCTTTTCTTACCTCACAGGATTATCGTGAGGATGAAATGAGATACAGAGCTTACAAACAACACCAACAGAAGGCTGGAAAAGGTGGCTACAGGATTATCCAGCACAATTGCCCACAACACTATGAGCCCCTCGAGGGCAGGGACCAGTCGGTCCCCTGTTTGGATCTTGGCTACCTAGTTATTCCAGGTACAGAGTCAGTGTTTGATAAAGAGAGGCAGAATTAAGAACAAGGACCATTACCGCCATCACCACCACCTACCCACACATACACAGAGGTGGGCCCTCACCTCTCTCCCCCACTATAAATGCAGGCAAACCCACAATACCCCACTTTTGAAAGTACTGCTCTCGTCCTGGCTTATTCCAAAAACAACCAGTTCCTGGAGGAAAACCAAGTGATTGTCACGCCGCCTGGATGCCTCCACTGGGCACGTTTGACCAAGTCTGGGTTCCACCCCTTCTTAAAGGAAGTTGCTAAGAACCGAACCCCCCACCAGACTCACTCCCCTCCAAGGATACCCAGCTGGGTTTGTTCCCCACCTCCCTTTTGTGCCGTGCCTAGGTTTTTTTGCTTGCAGGAGCTGGGCCGCCTCTACTGCTGTTTTCATTGATGCCTTGAGCAGAGCTGGCATGTGCAACCGCTGAGAAGGGGGAGCGCGGAGCGGCGGGGGAAGCAAGTAAAAATAGCCTGGCGCTCGTCGCTCTGCCTGCTCCGGACGCCTTTAACCCTCTCAGAGATTGGGAGCCCAGCAGCCGCCACTGCACACTGCGGAACCTGGCAGGGGTCTGCACCAGACCCCGCACAATGGCCGGGTACAGTTGAAAGGGACCCACAAAAACTTTTTTTTATTAAAAAAAAAAAAAACAAGCCGGGGATGGGGGGAGGTGGATGTTGGAGGAAGCGCCTTGTGACTTCCAGGGCTCCAGCCACCTGGCTGCAGCGACTGCTGTGTGCCGCTTGCCCAACACTTTGCACAGCGCGGCCTTGAGACTCCGAGCTATTTCTAGAATCCTTTTCCACTGGTGGGTGATCCGAGGGTGGAGGGCGAGGGGATGGGAAGGCTGGCTCTCTGCTGGGAGGCTAGCTGCCTTGCACTACACATCATGGAACGTCTGCTCTCTGGTGGGGGTGGGGAAGAGGAAGTGGTAGGGGACGTTGGTTCTGGCTTTGCCCTAACTCAAGGAGACAGCATTAGCTACTGAATGCCCCAGTGCTTTCAAGTCCCAGAGCGTGTTTCTTTCAAATATACAGTTGCCAGATGCATGCTGCTTCTAGTCTCTCAGAGAATGGAGATTCTTAAAGCTTTGCTGCGAACGCTGTGGAGTAGGGTTAGCTGCAGAGTTAAGACCTCCAGGGAAGAAGATCGGGAGGGGTCTCTGCACCTTCTTGCTGGCAAGACAGAGGGACAATCCCCGCGCCACACCCCCATCCCCGCCCCCCGCTGCATATGGGTAACCATATGTGAACTGTACGGCAGCCCCACCAGACACCCCGCTATTAATAGACCCCGGGAGTTTGCTCCGTGTCTTTTTCCTGCCGCCGAGTAAGGGACAATCTTCACACACATACCCCACTCCGCCCCCACCTCGCTGCACCGTTTCTCCGAGAAGGTAAGGGGGCTGCCCACGCTGATCCCCTTCGTGACTACAGGTGCCCAGAGCCTACGGAACAGTCCACTTGTAATGCGAGGAAACAGAGCCTCCAGTCTCAGAACACCAAGCCTAGCAGGGCTGTCTGAGGCTCAGGGCAGCTAGAGAGGACGGAAAGGGCAGCTGTTGGGCTGCCGAAGGCGGAGGAGCAAGAGCACAGTCTGCGGAGCCCCAGCGACCTCCTCTCCTTCCGCGGGACAGGCGGCTGCAGACCCCTTTCTCCGCAGCCGGCGCGCGGCCCCCGCCACCCGCGCAGGCTCGGCTGCGGCAGGCGCGGGCGCTGTCCCTGGTGCTGAAAGTGGCCGCGGCCCGCGCGCCCTCCGCAGGTTTAGCGCCCCCGAGGCGGCTCTAGATCCGAAGATCGCAGACTTCCCCCGCCCGGAGCTGGGCCAGGGGGTCTTTTGGAGGTGCCTAGGTCCTGCCACCGGCTCGGCCCCCACGGCCGGGAGCTCTCCGGGCTGCCGCGGGGACCGAGGGCTCGGGCTGCCTCGAGCTCAAGGGTAAAGCTGGGGCGGCAGCAGGAGGTGGCCAGGGCGCTGCGGGGAGCAGACCTGGCCCCAGGATCACCCAGCCGGCTCCGCACCAAGCCCTAACGGAGCCCGGAGGAGAGGGCAGAGGCGCGCGGCTGCCAGGGGTTGGGACTTGGGGGATGGAGAAGGGAGCAGCGGGTGGCAGGAGAGGGTGGTGGGGGTGAGACAGACTCTTTTGCATTTTCAAGAGGGAGGGGACCTGAGACATGAACTTCCCCCCAACCACCAGCACCGCCACGTACACACATACAGACACACACTCGGCCGGCTGGAGCGAGCGGGATGGAGCTGGGGAAAGTTTGGCACGGCGCTGAGCGGCGGCGGCGGCGGCGCGGGGTCCGGGCGGTGGCGGGCGCGGGGCCCCGGCTGTCGCCAGCTTACCTCGGTGCCCTCCGCGGCGTTCTCCGCCATTTTCCTCCGTAGGAGCAGGCAGCGGGAGGAGTGTCTCATGCCCATAAGAGCCAGCACGGGTTTGGTGACAGAGACAGTGGAGAAAGGGAGAGAGCTGGTGTCGCTTTAAAAGAGAGAGCGAGGGAATGGGAGAGAAAAACCCAAGCCAGCCCTCCGCGGGAGCGTCAGCCGACACGGTCCACCACGGTTGAGTCTTTTCTGCAGTCTCCACTTTCTCTTATTTTCCTCCCTTCTCATCTGCTCCGGATTCCTTCGCACAGTTGCAAGTTCTCCTGGCGCGCCCCGACCCCCGCCCCTGTCCACCCGCGCTGCGGGCTAAGAGGGAGGAGCAGCCCCGAAGGCTCCACGGCGGCGGCGGCCTCCGGGCGGCTCGCGAAGTCCCGCGGGCCGCAGGCAGCCAACTCCTCTCAACTTGTGCGGGCCGCCGGGCGAAGCCGCCCGCTCCCTGCGCGCCGCTCCTCCGGCTGAGCCGGGCGAGTGGGGGCGGGGACGGAGGCTGGGCTCGGCGGGCGGCGGCCGGGCGCAGACCGCGGCCCCCGGCGCCCCCGGGCCCGCCCCTCCCCCGCCGCCTAGGGTCCCTCGCCCGCCTCCACCCCCGGGCGCTACGCACAACCCGCGCGGGGGCAAGGGCTGAGCGGACGCGGCGGGCCGCGCGGAGGCTCGGAGGAAGCAGGTGCCCGGGCGAGGCTCTTGCAGATTTAGATCCAGTCCGCGCGTCCTCCCACCTAGGGCAAGCTCCGGGCAAGACTGGGCCACCGTTACCTCGCTCTCGCCCCACCCCGCCCGCCCCAACTCTCCTGCTCCTCGCCAATTCCTGGATCCTTCCTGGGAGAATTATGGTTTCGGGAACCAAGGGGTAGGTGTCTGGATGGGGGAGGGCCCTTAACTCCTTCAACTCTAGGGTTAAGGATGGTATCATTATCGCTCCTTTTCTCCCACTGTGCCTGTCCAAGGCTCTTGGGACTCCAAGCCCCTCTAGGGCTGAGAGGGAGGGGCGAAAGCGGCAACCAGAGGTGGCTTGGGAAAGAGGGTGGGAGAAAGTCAAATGGATGAGACTGAAGCTGTGCTCCCCCTAGCCCAGTCTCCCCCCAGCCCCCTGCCCACACATTTCTCTCTCCTCACCCCTCCCCCACCATCGCCAGATTTCGAAGTCCCTTTTATGGGAGAAAGGGAGGATGTCACATACCCATTAAGATTCTCTTGATCCTTTTTTAAGGGAGTTTGGGCGGCAGCAGGGGGTGTGAATTTTTATACAATGCATTCCTGTCTTCACTTCCAAAGCTGCTTTTTCTCTGTCTTACTGGCCATCTGTCAGGCTGTGGGAGACAGAACAAAGGGGGACCCCACTCTGCCTCCCCTGTTGCAACAGGACGCTCAGGCTCACTCCTTAAAACAGCTGCACTTTCAAAGCTCTCAGACTACGAGTCAAGGACAGGGACCTATAAGATGTTCCTTGAGCATCTGGCTCTATTCGCTTCATGTCTGCACCTATTTGGGGAGATCAGTCCAAATGCCCTCTTTGCTTTTATCATCATCTTTGACAGCCCGGAAGTGTGATCCTGACTGTCCTCAACTAACCCCAGAGTCCATTGAAGAAAAGGGCCAGAATTGTGCTTAGTACTAAAGATAGGTCCGTCACTCGGTCCCCAGGCAAAGAGAGGGTACACTGCACTAAGTCGAGGTGGGAAGTGAGGGGTAGGGAGAGAAGAGGAGAGGATGAAATAAAGATGAAGCAAGAAGCTTCAAGGATGACCTTTACCCTCTTGAAGCCCCTTTTCTCTAAGCATCTTCTCAGAGACAAAAGACTCTGAGAGACATCTGACCCCCACCAAAAGGGTCTCAGTATCTGTACAAAGAAAATCAGAAAAGAAAGAATCCTCACAGCTCTTTGGTCCAATCCTCTCATTTTATAGATAAGGACCCCAAAATCAGAGAGAGGAGGACATTTGCTGGTGGCCCTACAGCAAGCTGACGGCCCAGCTCCCCAGCCTCCCGACTCTCAGCCCCACGCTCTGCCTCCGCCCCACGCTGCTGCGTGTGCAGCCACTCAGTGACTAACCAGGGAGGAGGGGGCTGAAACGAGCTCCCACCGAAATAGGCTGCTGCCTGTGCGTGATTATGTTGCTATGAGAACCTCAGTGGGTGTGTTTCCTCCGTTAGCTGTCGAAATCTTTTGCTTGGCTTGGCTTCTCCCCAAGCACAGACACGGCTCCCCTTGGAATGGGGAGTGGAGAGGCTGAGATAGGGAACTACATTTTCACAGCAACAGTTTTCTAGCCCAGCCCACCAGACCAGAGCCCGCCTGGGGCTTTGAGTAAGGAGCCCAGGCCACCAGGGTGGTTCCATAAAGGCTGGGAGGAGAAGAGTGAACCATCTCAACAGTGACTACTTCATCCCCCTTTTGAGCCATCTTGGAACAGAGAGGTGCTGTCCCTACTATGCAACCGCCTAACTACAAATTCACAAACAAAATAACTGTTACTTTAAGAGACAAGTGTGAAGTGATTTGTTTTACAACAAGGGATCACCTGAATACCCACCTCCTGACTGTGAAAGTTCAGGATGCATGGAGAGTGTCTAGTGCATAGTGGGTGCTGTGAAATCATTTGCTCACGCCCCGTCATCCACGTGAACTCAGTCTGTCTCCATCTCTGTTGCTAAATGTATTAGTATAGTCTCTTACTGGGTTAATTATTTTAGTCATTCTGCAAAGAACTTAACTGGGCATAGCTCATTAATAGGCATTAGGCTTGACAAGAAGCAATAAGATAGTAGACTAACTATTGTTGAATTCTTAATTTAGTCACCTCGGATGCTTTGGCATGTGCAGAACTTTTGTAGAGCTTTTAAAGAAATTTTGGTGGGAGGTGAGAAGATATATGGGATGATAAGGGGTGCAGAGAGTTCACCAGGGTGTGAATTAAATGGGTAATTTGAAACAGTAGCTCTTACCAGATAAAGAAATCCTGAAGACACATTTTATTTATGTCATTTTTCTTACATTAGATCTTCAATGCCACAAAATATGTCAACTAGCACATGTCAACTGCCTAGAATGCTACCTGTCTCATGGTAAGAGCACAAATACTATGTCAACATTTGCCAGGCCCTGTCGTACCCACACGAGTTAAACCTACTACATGCCAGAGACTCTTCTAGGCTTACATATGTTTTCATGCAGTTCTTTCAACAAACCTTTGATGTAAGTACTGTTATTATCCCCACAAACCAGATGAGAAAATAAAAATACTGAGGATTGCCCAAATGGTAGAGTCAGGATTCAAATAATGTCTGATTCATGGCATAACTCTCGAGACCAGGTTCAGGGAGTGAGATGGTGGTTCTTTGACCTTGGCTGCACCTAGGGAGCTTAAAAAATGCCAGTGCTTTGGTTCCACCCCCAGACGTATGATTCAGTGAGGTCTGGGATCAGGAGTTTTTAAAGTCCCTAATTCTAAGGACAGTCATAGTTAAAGAAAGCAGGATAAGGATATTTGGAAATAAAAAGATCTGCAGAAGAGGAAGACCCCTAAGTAACAGGAAGGGCCCTCCAAAACTATAGGACCCCGCTACCCTGTAGAAAGGTCCATCACTAGCACAGAGGTTCTTGGGAGCCATGGAGTAGGGTGAAGCTGTGTTGATGGTTGAGCTAGCACACAACAGTTGGAAGGCGACACTTGGGGAGGGCTACAGTTGGAAATGTTACCCAGCTTTATGAGACACCACAGAAGTGAGTTTTCTATCACTGGAAGGGTTCAGTTAGACTACGCATTTGGCGTAAATGTTGTAGAGGAGCTGCAAACAGTAAAAGGACGAGCAAGGCCTCTGAAGTTCCACCTGCTTCGTGCTGGGACCCCATAATTCTCTCTCCTTTCCTCTCTGGGCCCATGCTGGAACCTCAGAAGGTGAAGACTATGTCATCTCCAGAGGCCAATCAGCACTTCCTTTGCTGCTTGCCAAAATGCAGTGCCTCTGGAATCAGTATGCAGCTTCGCTCACGTGCAGACGAGGCTGCCTGGGAAAGCCCTGGCTCTGGCTGGGTCCAGTACAGTTGCTGCAATAAGGGGAGATGTGTAAGATGTGTCATGTGGTTTTTTCATCCTCCCAGGTGACCTTACACACGTCCGGGGCTCACATATGACCCTGGCACACTGCAGGGAATCCATGGCTCCCCAAGGACCAGGCTACAGCCATGACCCATCGCCACCTCACGCACCTGATCCAGCAGTGTCCCAGCGCCTTCTGGACCAGACGGGAGCCAAACCAAGGCTGCAGCAGCCAGCTATCTGGCTGGGCCTCCAGGCAGCCCCACACCTGGACAGTTCTCCTTCACAAAAGCTTCTGAAGTCCTGCTCCTCCTCAGCCCAAGGCTCAACGCTTCTTAAACTGCATTCTAAAGAACAACTTACAAGAGTGCCATCGGTGCCTGCAAGGGTTTTTGTTGTGTTTTGCTAGTAAAACCAGAATGTTATTTCCTCCTTCCTCTGATATGTCTGAGTAAATGAATTCTTGAGGTTTCGTGCTGGATATGATGTTATTTGGTTTGTTTATTCTAACAATATTTGGGAGGCATTTCTTTAGTAGTTCTGCATTGATAGCTTAATTCTTGGTGGTTTATTCTCCTAGAAAATTGAATAATCTTGTTACCTGTCTTTCTCTAAGAATGAGATTGACCCAAAAGACATACAGACATTTTCTTAATGGCCTATGATGGAACCCAGACTTCTTTGGAGAAGAGGGAAGATGGATTCAGTAGCAGATCCCTAAGGCTACTATTATAAAATATTCTAAAATGCTGCCACAACACAATTAGCTTTTTCTACTTTGTGGAGGTTGTACATTCCATTTCTTTCCTCATTTTCAAATTTTTCATAAAGGCTTAACTTTTCATGGAAAATCTCTCCTGAATCCCCCCAAGCCAGCTGGAAACCATTCAGTCTATCCAGCATAATAGCTCAATACATTTTGTGTTCTATAAACTCCTACATAGCAATGGCCATGGGCCAAGCATGTGCTAGATATTCTGGACTAAAAGATGAAAAGACAGATCCCTGCCCTGATCATACTTGTTTTCCAGGAAGAGTTGGTTAAAAGACTAACTCTAATATAATAAGTGCTATAGTACATTCAGGTACTATCAGGAGTCTTATGGATTCGTTCTTAAAGGTTAAATGTAGCTATAATCAATGACTCATAGTCAAGTAGGCCCTGTAAGAAGGATCTATTTGATATGGACAGGGAGACACTGAAGGCTTCAAGGCCTAGACCAGAAGCACAGTAGCTTCCAAATACAAGTTGGGACACATTCTTTGTCAAGATATCAAAGTTCTTATGTGCCTCTGAAACTTTTGCAGCTTTGACTCTCCACTTGCCCTATGTACTGCTATCACTTGGAGCATAACACACTGTGATCTGCCCTAGCACGGGGCTGGTCTCTCGTGCTTCAGGGGTAGCCCCACCTGAACATGTGCAGTGAATGGAGGTGTTCAAAAGAAGTTGTGATTCAGTCTATCTGATTCCTTTCTAGACAATCACTCTGATCTCTTTCTTCTCTTCCCAGAGGATTTTTTTAATTTAAACTTTGTTAGACAAAAAATAAATAAATAAAAAAAATAAACTTTGTTAGATATTTTTTAATCTTAAGTTTCACTTCTCTAAGGTAATATTAACATTTTGCTGTTCTGCAAATATTTTGCTCTATATTTTGCTCATGTAAATATATATAAGACATAAGTTATGTATAGAAGTGTGTGCTGTTGGTATATGTAGTATATAAATAGAATCATGTTATATACATTACTCAGAAACTTGCTTTCTCCATTAACCAGTGTATTACAGGCTTCTCTCCAGGTTATTGCATGTAGAGTCACGTTGTTTTTAAGAGCTGTGTAACATCCCATTGTGTGGACAAACCTCACTTTTTAAATAACTCATCTATTGATGCACTTTCAAGTTGCTCCCAGTTTCCTGTCATTCTAAACAATATTTTAATAAACTACTACAAAATAATATAATAAAATTCTATAATAAACTTTTTTCCATGTAGCCTTATGAACAAGAGCTTTTATTTCCATATGATAATTTCCCAAAAGTGGTATTATTTTAACATATATTTCCAATTCCTTACCAAATTGTGATTTGATACAATCACAATTGTATTGTGGCCTAAAAATAGTAGCCTAAAAACTTGGAAGGCAAAATTCCAACCTTCCTTCCCTTTCTTAGGCAACATCAATTCAAAAACACCTGCTGAATTCAAAGCCCCAAATTAGGCACTTAAGTAGTAAGATCCATGAAATAAAAGACACAATTTTGTTTTAAAGGTGTTTATACAACAAGAGCTTTCCAATGCCTGGGAAAAGGTTCATAAAAGATGCCGAGACATGGGCATTTTCCCTAGAGGTCTTTACAGGAACCAGATCACTTCCAAGTGCTGAGGAGCCGGGCATCAATTTGAAGTCAACAAAAAGCTCTGTGATCTGAAAAACAATAAAGATTAAAAAAAAAACTTGACATCAATTACCTCTTAGGTAGAACAGCCACAGAGGATGGGGCACCCTCAGGTCCCTTTTCTTCTGGAAGGCTGTGCCTGAAGGAGAGCCTAGTGATAGGAGCATGCCCACCGCTCGTATCCAGTGCCTGAAAGAAAGCCCACTGCTTTGGAAACCACACTCTCTACTTCTCAGAAGAGTCTTGTTCGACTCAATTTTAAAACAATATTCTCTGTATTCAGAGTTTCCCATAAGATGTGACCCACTTGTCATCCCTCAACTCAAGGAAACCTTGCCATTTAAAACCTCCCAACTAAGTCTATCAGTGTGTGTTTCAAAGTGTGAGGGAGGCCAAAGGAGGAAGACAATGAGAGGGAAGAGACATTTAACAGAGCCTGGGAGAAAGAAGTTTGCAGTCTTACAGTTAACCTCTCCATCTATGCACAAACGACTTAATGGTGATCACAGCCTGCCAGAGGGGTTATGAGGATAAAATGAGCCAATGTAGATGAAACACCTGGCACAGCTTCTAGGAGATAGGGTTCTAGCACAGGTGAGTTTCCTTCCCAGCATCTCTTCACAGAAGACCATACATACCCCCATGAGATAGTGACATAGAGTTACATGGAGAAAGAGGGCCCCAGCATGGGTTACCACACCTATGCACTAGTCCCAGATCTGTCATTCAATAGCTGGGTGGCCTTGGGAAAGTCCCTTTACCTCTCTGGGCCCATTTCCTTCTCTTTAGAAGAAGACACTTGCCTGAGACAAGCCACACTCTTTTCTGCTTTTCCTTTGCACGCATGACGTGGGCTAGGGTTCTAACCACATCAAATGACAATGAGGGGCTAGTCAGATGCATCTCAAGCCCAAACTCAACTCCGATGGCTAAAACAAAGGCTGAAGAGTAGAATACCTCTTCCTTTCCACTTGTAAAAGTGATTTAAAGGAAATAATACATAAAAGTCTGCAATTCTAAGAACTGTAGGGCAGAGGCTGACAAAGGAGGCCTGTGGGTGATATTAATTACTGTGTTCATTCCAGCACTGGGCTATGGTTTGGGCTTTCCTGAGGTCAATGGGAGTTCCATTTTCTTTAAGAGTCCTGTTTGATTCCAACAGCCTCAAAGACAGTGACCAAGCTGCCATTATAAACAGTCATTGCTTGGCAGGGGGCAGAGCTTGATGGGGAACCAGTGAATTTCTTGACAATACTGGCTGAAAGTCAGCAGAAGCCCATCAGCTCTCAACGATCCTCTTCAACACACAAATAATGCAAATCAGTAGATTATCAAAAAAATAAGCACTCTTTGACTCATTTTATGTATCTAGATACATGCAAATAGAATTTCTACCTGTCTAATGATTCTTGACTTCAAAACATATTTGAATTAATTCGCTTCCCTGAGGAAGTGCTGGCCACAGAGGATGATCCTGGAAGCCCCGGCTGGGTTGCTGGAGGAGCCACGCCGAGTCATCATGTCACTAGGCTCAGTCCACTCTGTGACTACTTCACCTGTAGGGAAACAAAAATCAGTCATTATCCTAGCATAGCTCTCAACCCAAAGTCTAAATAAAGTGGGGTTAGGAATTGTTCAAGTTATTTCATAAGAAAAAACTATGTAATAGCTAGGTGACATTTTAAAATCACACAGCAAGAAAAGAGTGGTTTCCATTTTTCTTGGACCATTTAATTCAAATGCAGTGGGGGCTTCCAGAAGGAAGGGCTTCCTTCTACTGGGATGGAGATGCTACTGGCAGACCTAAGAGCTGTCTCCCATGGCCGTGGTTCTTCCCTCCTAGAGCCTCACAAAAGGGAGAGGGAGCCTGGTGTTGTCAGAGTAGCAACTATGGACCAGGCATGGTGCTTAGCGTGCTCCACGAGTTACCCATTCAATCCTCACCCCAGCTCCGGAAGTTGGTTGCATTGTGGTCCCCACTTCATAGCAGGAAAGGATGGCTCAGAAATGTGACAGAATTTGCCCAGGTCACACACTGAGCAGGGGATTGAACCCTGCTTGAACTCATGTCTTCCTGACTCCACCAATGGAAAGACACAGACTTTAGACTTGGAGCCACACAGACCTGGTTTTAAATCCAGAGTCTGACATTTAACTAACTCTGTGTCCTGGGGCACATCATTTAACCTCTCTGAGCCCCAAAATTTCCATCTGAAAGAGAGGTGGCTCTGGTAAAAGCTACTCTTGTAGGCTGTTGTAAAGGGCCTAACCCAGAACCATAATCATCACAGGCCTCTATAAATGGGAGCGATGACATATGGCACATGGCTGGATGTGACAAACTTTAACTCGGCAAACTGCATCTGCCGATAGACTCTCCAGCTCAGGGACAAGTCTAACAAGCACACCCGCCAGAGGCCAGAGTGTATCTGTCAGTCTGGCAATGGCTCTAGACAGCGCAACTCCACCTAAATGACACCTATCAACCTGTGTTCTTGCTGTAGCTCTTTCTGTCATATCCACTTACTAACTTCTCTGAGTGGTGTCACTCTGGGTTGCATATTTGTAGGTAGGAAGACATTGCTTTTTTTTTTTACCTTCTGGAAAATTCAGCTTATACAGTACCTAAATCTGCCATGCAACTATGCAGGGACTTAGTTAATGCATCCTGAGCAAATGTGGGATTAATCACAGGAAGGAAGGAAAGATTCAGCACATTTGCAAGTGGATGGTACAGGAGAATGGCATCAGAACAACTCAGTAAATATGCTCTTCTTCTTTTCTTTCTTTTTTCTTCTTCTTTCTTTAAACCAATCTATTGCCATCCCCCACAGGATAGTGTATGCTACACTGAGATTAATTTAAAGTGAATATCTGGACCTTTTCCTCCTGGCCCATAAAGCAGGCCCTGAAAGGTTCAAGTCATGGTTTCTGGCTGAACAACTCTGAGAAAACCTTGCCCTCTTCCTTCTGCCTCATTTTATCTCAGACTAGTTAAGACAAAGATCAGGCTTCTCCCTTCCTCCATGATTGGAGAATGGAGTCCCCGAAACTATTCTCGTTGCCACCCTTTCCCAGGCACAGTGTGCAGCAGGCCCTCTGGCCTGTACAAGTGCAGCCTGAACACCGGTGGGCAAGAGGGAGAGAGACTGGGCCAACAAGCTGCTAGGCCATTTGTCCATTGGCATCTCGGGCAGGGGTTCTAACGACCGAAGAGGAGCTCAGGTTTCACTGGGCCACTGCAGCTTGTGTCTCACTATGCAATAATTGTTCAAAGTTCCTCTTCTTGACCTCTTTTGTGACAGAGAATCCTCTAGCACCATTGCCCAGTAAAGGCCCTCCCAAGGGTTTCCAGGAGACCCTACAGGATCACATAGCACGTACTCACCTTTAGTCATCTCATTCTTCATCTTTGGCTCCACTTAGTCACTGTCCTGTAACCTGGAGGTTATTTTCAGGAGCCTTGCTCTTGCCCATGTTGACAATGTCCCTCATGAGATGGCCAAGGGCTGTGCCAGGGCTGCTGTCTCCCAGCACTCGCAGAGCTGGATGTTGTGCAGAAGTCTGGGAAAACCAGACATGCCCCCAGGCCCCACTCCTTGTGTTCAGAGTCTCATGCAGTCTCTTGGAGAAATGCCCTTGCAATGTCTGTCCCTAACTCTTCCATGCCCCTGCAAGGGCACAAAGCCCAGTGTCAGGATAGAATGCAGATGATACACCATTGCCTCTGTGGTCTGGGTCTCTCCCCCTGTCTTCCACTCACAGAATAGTAAAATGAACGTCTCCCTTCTTCAGCAGTAGAGAAACGTGCCCATACAGCCAACTCCTGCACATGAACCCTTGGGGGAGAAGAGCGGCACCTGTCCCACAGAAAGCCCTGGGCTGGCGGTTCTCCGATGGCACGTGGGTGTGGGCAGCCCTGTCTTTCCCTCTGGGTTTCCAAACACTTGCTCATGGCTTGGGAAGGGAATGTCCCTCTGGTGCAGCTGGGGCACGTTCTGTCTTATATATTCAGCCGTCAGGTAATAGCCTACCATCTGCACACCAGGGCTGCCACTGTGGGTGTCAGTGCTCTTGGAGAAGCAGCCCTTCCAGTTTATCAGCTGTCAACTGTTGGTGACCCTCCCAGAGGTATTTGCATCACAAGGAGACTTGGGAAGCCTGCCTAACCCCCAAAGCACAAAAGAATGAATCTCTAATGGTGGAAGGTCGAGCATCCGTCGCAGGCTGGTGGCAGCATGATTCCGAAGTTCTCCTGGCACCCTGTAAAGTCACACCACACTGGTATTTAATTCTTCTGCCTGCCACCAAGTTGTGCCCTGGCTTATAGCCTTCAGAGGAAGCATGGAGCTCTAAGGAGGAAAAAAGCACTGACCTTGAGCTACTGATGACCCCAGAGCAAGGGGTATCAAGACAGAGACCCCTGGAAATGGGAGCAGACAGCAGTTAAGGTCTGTTTCTGCCCTTAAAGTCCTTTGTGTTCCTGGTTTTCATTTCTTTCTCAGTGACAGGAGGAGTTTGGACAAGCTGAATTTGTGGGTCATTACAGCTTTTCCATTCTATCATTGTAAATCCTGTGACTGGCAGTCAGAGCCAAGACGCTGTCCCCAGCTCTCTGAACAGGAGAGTGGGGAGAAGGAAAAGTACTGGAAAAGCTTGTGCTTAGGCACTTGGGGCTCAAGAATCACCCACCCTACTTATGGTCAAAGTTCATTTTCTTAAAAAAAAAAAAAAAGCTTTAAATACCACCTCCTCCCTTTGGGGAGCTCAAATGCTCATGGTCTTCCGGTAGAAATTATCCATTTTAAAATATTGTGTTCAAGGCAGGCTTGCAGAAAAGGGATTTCTAGCTGGGACATTTTGGAGAAATATGCCCACTAGGGTCCCTCCGTTACCCGTGCCCTGCAGACGCACGGCAGAGACGCAGCTGTGGGCTGCTGCTTCCGAGTGTCTTTTCAAAGCCGCCTACACAGCGGCCTGTCCTCTCCCGCCCTCCCTTCACAGGCTCCCCCTCGTCCCCTCTACCATAGTTCTCTCTAACTCTGCTCACATGCTTTCCAACTGGCATGCACCGCCTGAAGCACGAAGGAAAAATCTGAGGGTTGAACCCAGCAGCAGCATGTAACACAAATCTCTCTACAGCAGATTTAAGAACCAAGAGGAAGTCTTATTCCCAACTACAGATGGAGCAAGGCCACGTGCATTCAGTGGTCTCCAGAGTGTGCAGAGAGTTCTCGGGCTGGTCCTTTCCAAGTCCTAGTGGGTCTGCAGGGCAGCAGCTTAACTGTTCTTGGCCAACAGCGAGAAACGCAGGAAAGCCTTCCCAAGAGCTGCTAAGGTAGCTGCTTCTTTGGGAATTACTTTTTTGAAAAAACTGAGAAGACGGTTATCTGAGAACACTAGTTTAAATTCCATCCTCCCTAGAGCCAGGAGACAGGACATGATGGCTTTTTCTAGATCACACAATCTATGATTATCATAAAGCCAAGCTCACGGCCCTTCTGACATAATTGATCCAACATGGTGCCCAGTCTCCCTCCCATCTAGGGAGTCAGGGGCAAGACCCGCTAGGTGGAGGAGGACCAGGCCTGGCTAAGAACTGGGCAAGCTACCAGGGAAGCACAAACCTGTGCTGGGAACATTAGCCCCCCTTGTTTTCCCAAACACAATTAGGCATGGGACAGAAATTTGAGGGGAAAAAATTACTTTAATAACATATGAATTTTTAAAGAGCTTCCAAACCCTCCTCTGTGGAGAGACCTGCCTGGGATCAGGCCACTTCCCAGTCAGAATCTGTCGTGCCACAGCCAGACTCTGATGACTGAGGAGGTGGCCCCATCAGCCTCCTCCCGCGCTTGCTCAGGAGGGTCACTAACGCTGCCCTTTGCGGGTTCACTGCTGGACCTCTAGGACCTGCAGACTCCTACGACAGCTTCCGTTTTCCTCCTTCCCAAGGCTGTCAAGGCCTCTTCCTGCCTGGCCTTCCTGCTCCATCCAGCTGGGCTGGCATTATCCCAAGAGGTCAGGCCACTGGGCAGGGCTCCCAGAAGTCCAGGCCATGCCTCCGTGACCAGCTGGGCAAACGCCTATTGTTCTGAGCAAACGAAGTCTACCATCGCACTGCTTCCAAGTAGAAAAAGTCACAGAGGTATGTTTACTGCCATCTAGAACATCAGTGTGGGGAGAGGGATAATTGCCCCGACCTTCCTTCTTCTGAACACTCATGGGATGGATTTGAGAATTTAAGGGCCAATGAACATGTAGAGGATGGTGGCTCCCCCAGCGAGGTAGCCATACTTCTGTTTAGTTTTTGTTTTGTTTTATTTTTGGTTTTTGTTTTTCATTTCAGAATATTACAGGAGTACAAATGTTTTGGTCACATAAATTACTTTTGCACCACCCAAGTCAGAGCTACAACCACACCCATTCCCCAGACAGTGTGCAGTACAGCTATTAGGTGAATTTACCATCCCCTTCTCCCCCCTCCCACCTGCCAGACATCCTATGAACGTTACTTCCTTGGTGAGTACATGGGTGCTTGTTTTTCCATTCTTGTGATACTTCACTTACTAGAATGGGCTCCACCTCTATCCAGGATAATACAAGAGATAGTTCACCATCTATTTTTATGGCTGAGTAGTACTTCGTGGTATACATATACCACATTTTATTAATCCACTCGTGTATTGATGGGCTCCTGGGTTGTTTCCACATTTTTGCAATTGTGAATTGTGCTGCTATAAACATTCGTGAGCAGGTGTCTTTTTCATAGAATGTCATTTTTTCCTTTGGGTAAATACCCAGTAGTGGGATTGCTGGATCCAATGGTAGTTCTACTTTGAGTTCTTTGAGGTATCTCCCTCCATATTAATTTCCATAGAGGTTGTCCTAGTTTGCAGTTCCACCAGCAGCGTAGGAGTGTTGTTTGATTTTTCTTGCTGATTTGCCTGAGTTCTTTACAGATTCTAGTTATCAGCCCTTTATCAGATGTGTAGCATGCAAATATTTTCTCCCATTCTGTAGGTTGTCCATTCGCTCTAATGATTGTTTCAGTTGACAGAGGGAAAAGCCAGGGCTCAGAGCCAACATGCCATGCCATTCCACACTTTGATACGACGAAACCACAGGGACAGCTTGAGACTAAGAGACCTTCTGTATGAGCTCTTGCTTCTCTCTAGCCATTTGTTCTGGGGAGATGACACATCAGGTCACTGCTCCTCAACCAAGAGTAAACCAATCAAGAGACACTGCCCAGCTCTCTTTAAGGCAGAAGCGTGTGCAGTTAGGAAAAAGTAGGTTTTTTACTCTCACTTCTTTTGTTTCCTTTTGCTTTTTTATGACCTCAGTAATTTTCTTAGTAGGAGCCCATGGATGACAAACTTTCTGAATCCATGATGTCTAAGCTGGCTGTTTCTCACCTACACACTTGAGCAGCAGTTTCACCGCGTGCAGTTCCGTGTTCAGTTGACTGCCCACCACCAGCGTTTTGAGCATACAGCTCCATTGCCTTTTGCCTCTCGTATTGTCACTGAGAGGTCTTTTGTCACTTTGGTCTTGCTCCTTTTTAGATAATCCTTTTTCCCTCTTTCTGTATGGAAGTTTTGTTTGTTTTATAGTTTTCTTTTTTCTTCAGTATCCTGATGTGTCTGGTTATGTCTTTTCTCATTCATCTTACTTGGCACTTGGTCGTCCTATTTAATCTTGGATTTTGTCTTGTGTTGCTTCTTTTCTACTTTCTATGAAATTTCCTTGCACTGTTTCTTTCTGTTTTCTTCTCTCCATTCCACCCATTCTATCCTCTGAAACTTCTTGCAGATGGAGGCTGGAAGATCAGAATATGTTCTCCATATCTCAACTTTTCTTTCCATGTTTCCATCTCACGATCCTTTCAGACTGCATCTTTAAGAGAACTCCTCAGCATGGCCTCCCATTTCACCAATTTACTCTTCAGATATGTCCACTCTGCCAGCCTAACCCATCTGTTGGTTTTTAAATTTTGTTGCAAATGATTTCGTTCCCAAGGCCTCTGGCAGATTCTTTATGGATCCAATAGCAATACTTATTTTAAAGTCCTATTCTGCTTATACTACTAACATTTCCTTCAGTATGAACGTTTGTTTACAGAAATCAGCACCTCTTTTGTACATTATTGGTTTTCCACACATTCTTGGTGAGTCCTAGATGCATGCTCATTTTTGTGTTGGAAAATCCCTGTTAACCTGGCAACAGGAGGAAAGAATAGGATGTACTATGGGCAGGTTTGACTTCAGCCTGTCTAAGGTAAGCAAAGGAAGGTGACTGCAGTTGGTAGAGTGACCAGTAGGGAGTATAGAGTGGAGATCTTTCTCTTGGGTCATGTTTGGGTACCTGGAGCTCTGTTCTGCCTCTCCGACCCAAGTATCTAAGCAATCTCTGTTGGCCACTGCCTGCACCCAAGGGGGTTAAATGCAGAGTTATAGAGGGATTCACCTGCCTGTCTGATCTTCCTGGTAGCCCCAACTACTTGTCCTGTTGTGTACTCTGGGTCATCTTATGCCCCACATCCATCACTCACAAGCCTGGAACATGTTTCCCCTGGGTCCTTCTACAAGAGCATTTGGAGCAATGGTTTCCTTTATCAATCTCATCTCACATACTTTCCATCTTTCAGGGATTCCTCATAGTTTTGATGCACCAAAGACATCCTTTGTTTTCTAGCACTGTTTGTGCTTTCAAAGGATATATGCTGTCATTCTTGGGGACTTTGGATGGGAAGATAGGCTTGCTAATGTTGCTTAATGCCTCATCTTGAGCCAAAAGACATGATATGTTCTCAATAAATAGTTGTTAGATGAAAGAATGGATTTTAATGCCTCCCCATAACTTTTACTGTAAAATTTTTTACATTTGAAAAATAATTGTTGAGTCATTGACTTGGTGACTGAGTGTAACACGCTGCCCACTGCCACCGCGTCAAGTGGATACACAGCTTGGCAGCAGGTGGTAGGATTAGGCCCTAGGTGGGCAGCTTTCACCCAACCCTCCTTGTTATCTGGATTCCCAAGGACTGACAAGGCGGAGAAAGACTCTAATACTTTTCATTAATAACAGATGCCCATAAGAGCTAACACTCACTAGTGGCCCAAATTCAACCCTGAAGTATTAGGACAATTCAGATTCTAGGGAATGGGGTGGGCCTTTGCCACATAAGAAGGAAATGAAACCAATCTTCCCACACTGCCTTTGAAGCACATGTAGAAGTTCAATGATACTGTCTCATTTTATGACATCTGAGTGAAAGCCAAGGTACAAGTTTCTATTCTGCAATTCGTCCTCACAGGAAGCCTCACAGCCGGCAAAGGAACCAGGGCTTCCTGCAGAAGGCAGAGTGTCCCGAGCCACGGCTCCGAGGAATAACTCCCTGCGTGGGCTGGCAGGGCGGGTGACATGGCATCACACACAGCCACGTGAGGAATTAAACAAACACACACAGATAGATAGCTAAGGCTCCATCTGATTCCACTGGAGAGCTCAGTAATGATGTGGCCACTTCCTCTCAACCCACTTAGGCCCTCCCTGTCTTGTCCTCAAGGCCCAGTTAAGTTTTATTTTCATAAAACCTTTCCTGGGGCCTCCCAGCTCACAGGGAATCTTTCTCTGCTTTCCATTCCGGCAGCATTATAGATGGTGCCACTCACTTTGACACCTCATCTTATAGAGTACCTCCCTTGGCCACAATCCCCATCCAACTACTGTGATTATGCAGGAGACAGCTTTAGAGAAAGGAAGGAGAACACTCTTAGGAAGTTAAAGAGAAAAGTTATCTCATCATCCACGCAACCCTCAAGCCCAAACCGACGCTCATTAACCTTGAGTTGGACATAAAGCTAAGCTTGCTCACTAAACAGAAGCTCTTCTCTTTTGCATCCAAGTCAACCTCTGCTTCTTAACGGTTACGGGCAGTCAGGACGCTGTGGCAGCCAGAACTCGACACGGCGAGAAGTGACGGCCAGTGGCTGGGCTGAGAGAAGCAGCCACAGCAGAAAGGGCTGGGGAGCGCTCAAGGAAGGGCGAGTTAGGCCTGGGCCATCGAAAAGAGATAAAACTGTGTTCTGTGAATTCTGTTTCCCAAGGCAGAACAGAGTATCTTTTTAAAGATCTCTGTCAGCAGTGTTCAAAATAAAATGTTTCAGAACGTAAAGGCCACAAGAGCGTCTGCTGTAGGCAAGTCCGGGCACATGGCGCACTCCGCATCCAAGCCAAGGTGAACTAAAAAAGCTCAAACCACTTCCTGCCGTCCTGCGCAGGTGGCTAGCCATTCCATGGCCATGCCTCTCGGTTTCTCAGCTGTGAGCACCAGAGGACAGGGCCATGCCTGTATTTCCTTTCTCTCTCAATGCCCAGCCCAGAGCTGAGCACAGAAGGTGCTTCTATTAAGACATCCTGGTTAAATGAATGAATGAATGAATGGACACATCTCAGTTCTGATTCTTTCCTCCAACTTTTAGGGCCACGCCTTTTATTATTCTAGAGAAAGAATAGGAAATGGATTTCAAAAATAATGTCTGAACTAGGGCACCTTGTCACTAAACCACAGTTTAGGAGCATCAGCTGGGCTGCAGCCCCGCAGTCCTCACTGCCCCCACCCTGCCAGCCCTCCTCACTTCCTACATGACAATAAGGAAAGCCAAGTCTCACCCATGGCCAGCCATGCTCCAGGCAGACCCTAAAAACACAAGTCCCTGGACAACACACTGCAGGATACCGATGCTCTCTAAAACGCTGCATGATTTTCTCCAGGGCCTGAGGGGCCCTCATTCCTCCACCACCCACCAGGTGGGCAGCCTCACCGGGAGTGACAGTTTAGCTCATAGTCCTGCTGCAAGCGTGTATGAAACCTTCCAAGGCCACAAACATAGCTGCAGACCCTTGTCGGGCAGAAAGGGGAAAATAACACAGGAGCTGCTGTCAGTGCTGCTGGGGAAGGTGTCCCAGCTGGCCATGCAGATTGCCCAGCCGTGGAGGACTCTGCCTGAGAAGGCTTTCTTACAAGGAGTCAAGCAGTCTGCCTTGTCTTGTGACCTTTCTGCACAGCAATGAGCAAAACCCCCGCTCCAAGAGAGAGGCGGGAGATGGAGAGAGAACATATGTGCTACTGAGCCAGGGATGGGCTCTTGTTGAAAGGCCTAGAGCACCTGTGGATCTTCCATACAGGTGTGGACCAGCTCATAGGCCTTCCCTAGTTCACTGTTTATGTGCCTGCCAATAACCGAACCTAATTCAAGCAGAGACTCAGACTCCTTGAACGAAATGGTCTGCCCAAGACCAGCTGACTCCGGCCTCCAAGCACCCACGAGCCCACATGCCTGGCGCCCCACAGAGAGGAGAGCTTGCCCTTTCTTAAAGACCTCCAGGGGGAAAGGCTACAGCCTCCCATATTGCCAGAAATGTCCTGACTCCTAGCAAGAAGTGCTGGCATGTGTCTAACCTAAACCACTTCCACTTGGAGCTAGAGCTCCCTCCAAATTGTTCAGTTCCCACTAAAGCTAGAAAACGCCTGGGTCTCTGCTCTGGAAACTCACAGCGCTGGGAGGAAGGAAGATGGAATTTTTATTAAAGTTGGCCTTAGGACCCCTTACCCAAATGAAGCCTTCCGTCTATAAAGGTGCCCAGATCCTAAAGACTTTGTTGGGCATCCAGCCCAACCCCATTTCTTGGCAAATTATAAGAAAGACAACTTTAAAATTCTGACATAGAACAAAGTGTCTCAAAGGAGAACCTGAGGCACAAAAGTCTTTACTCTTCAGCCCCTCGTTCTCCACATACATCGTACACCCACAGGATGCGGAAGAGAGTGAGCATAACAAACAAGAGTGGTCAGGAGCACCGGGCAGCCCCTCCTCACCCAGGCCGTGGGCGCCGGCACCAGGTGGGCGGTGGCCTGGACTTGCCAGGGCCCTGGACAGCAGAGCCACTGCTCTGGCTCTTACAGGACACGCAGGGAGGCTATCTGTAGACCGCTTGCAACCTGCCTCCTCTTCTGCGAGAGGCCAAAGCAATGAAGACCCCAATAATGTCTAACACTCAGGAGGTGGCAGAGTCCCAGAGGTGGAAGGACGCTGTGGGCAGCCGGCCGGCAAGCAAGCTCAACCCATCTCACAGGCAGAGGAAATCCCCTAACTAGAAACAGGCAGGCTCACTTGTGACTTGATAGACAGTGACATTCAGAGACTCTCTCACCTGCCTGGAAACTGATTTAAAAACAAAATCTAGAACGAGTTTGGTGCTAAATAAGAGTCAGTCCTTGTCTGGCCGTCCCTGGGGCAAATGTCCACAGTTCTCCCAGCCAAGCAGAATAAGAAACTGTGCATTTCCACCAGAACTTTCCTCTGCACGCACCCTCCCAAATCTCCTCTGCCTCCCACCCCTGAAATCCCCCGTCCCTCGTGACCACCACCACGCCAGGACCTCCCCACCAGCCCAGGACACTCCACGGCCACTGGGTGTGACATGCACGTGCTGAGATGAGGACCCAGTCTCCTTTCGTCAGACGCCCCTTTCTTTAGGGACCAGGCAGTCAGCGATAGGATATGCGATGAGAGTCATCTGTCTGCCAATTCTACGGGGCGCCACGCTGCTAGGTACCTGCCCTCACAGAGCTTGCAGTCTGATGAGGGCTGGCAGCCACTGCTCCCAAGAGGAGCGGGAAAATGAACAAGAAACAATGAGAGCAAGTGTGTGGATGCCGCCCGGATAGAACGCCACACTCAGTTCGTACGGCAAAAGACAGCCTAGCACATCCGAGGTGCTGGGCTGGGTACCAGGGACATAAAGATAAATAAGACACGATCCCTGCCCTCAAGGAGGTTCCTTGCACAGGGACGAGGGCATGAGAACAAAGGCACTTGCCGGACGAGGGCGCGAGGGCCCATGGGGTGCGCCGGGACTGCTGTGGAGACGTGTGGGAGCAGGGACTGGTCTGCTGTGCTCGGGAGAAACTTCCGGCAGGTGGCTCCTGAGAAGAACCTTCCACGACTGTGAGGAGTTAGTCAGGCACCGGCCGGGGTGACCTTGGGGGCTGCGGAGAGTGTCACCCGGCGGCGATTAGAGGGCGTGGGCTCCCCTGGGGAGGCCGAGCCCCTCAGGAGGCAGAGCAGGGCCTGGGGAGGCTGGCGGGGAGGGGCAGGAGGGCGGGGGCTGAGAGCAGAGCAGAGGGTCCCGCTGCACCACGGCAAGCGAGGCGCTTTGCCCGAGATAAAAAGGCAAGTACAAGAGCAGCGGTGTGTGTATTCATTTTATCCTCACCACAGCCCGCCAAGCAGGCAAACTACCCTCGTCAGATACACAAGAACACAGAGACTCACAGAGGTTAAGTAACTTACTCAGAGTCACACAGCACAAATGCTGCTGGGATTAGAACCGGGCTCTGTGTGACAAGAAGGGTCTTGGACACCCCGCTAAGGAGTTGGGACTTTACCCTGAGGCGTCGGGGAAGCCTGGAGGACTTTAAGCAGGAGGAAGGGCGGAGCAGGCTCACGGCTGCTGCGTGGAGAGCGGTTGGAGGCGCCGGGAGCCCAGGCGAGAGGTGGGGAGAGGCAGCCCGAGGTCCTGGAGGACGAGGCAGGGTCGGGGGTGCGAGGGGAGCAGCAGGGACAAGAGAAGGTGAGCTCCATGGCCGCAAGGCAGACCGGGGATCAGTGGTGGGTTGGGTATGGGCATAACAGAGACGGAGCCACCACACGTGAGGGGCTGCAGAGAAGGCGCCCAGCTGGGTATAGCGGTCAACTCGGCCAACTGGGTGGCTGGAGACCACGTTTGCCAAGACGGGGAACAAGGGAGAAGGTGCAGATTTAAGGGAGAAGGTGCAGATTTAAGGGAGAGGGAAGCAATTTAGCTGTGGGGGTAGCCAAGGGCAGATGCCCGGGTGACAGGTGGCAGGACAGACCTGGGCTTTAGGTCCTGGTGGGAGTCGGTCACCAGCGTGCATGGCAGTTAACCGTGGGGAGAGTCACTCCCCGGGGAGAAAGCAGTGAGCAAGCCCCGGCTCTAAGAGGGCGAGGGAGAGGCCGTCAGCAGGAAGCCAGGGAGAAGCAGGAGACCCGCCGCCCCCAGGAACCGGGCGGGCCGGCGGGGCAGCCTGCAAGGCCCGTGAGGCCTGAGAAGCAGTGCCCGTTGGGCTTTGTGATGAGGCAGTCATCAGGGGCGTCAGCACAGGGGTCGCCCGGAGTGTCCTGGGGCCTGGGCGCTGTGACAGCCGATTGGAGGGTTGAGACGTGAGTGGGAGGGCGCCGTGGAGACATCCGTGCAGACAATACTTTCAAGAACTTTGACCGTAAAGAGACACAGAGGCACGCGGCCAGGTTCACAGGGACAGAGGGTTTCACTGTCATTTCTATCAAAAGAGCCATGTCTAAATGCCAGTGGGCAAGAGCTGGTGGTGGGGAAAGATTAAACTAAGAGAGAAGGATGAGAGATGGAGTCAGCACCCTGAGGAAGGGGCGGGTGGGCGCAGAGCCTGGCAGTGGGAGCCTTCCCGGGGGGCCCCGCTGCGTGGGAGGGAGCCCCGACAAGGGCAGGGCCAGAGAGGGAGACAGGCCCTCCCACTGGTGAGCCTTACTCTGCCCTGAGGCAGAGGGGATACAGGCTGGGGAGGGTGGGTGGCAGGAGGGAGTGGAGGGACAGGTGAGGTTTGGAATAGCTACTGTGGGGTGCGGGCACACGGCTGGCCAGGACCCCAGGAGGACTTCCAGCCAACACTGGGGACAGGGTCTCACGTGGGCCTCGGTCTGTGGGGCCCGGTGGTCTCAGCAGCGCTCCGCCTGCCCACACAGGAGCAGAGGTGGCGGCCAAGTCAAGGTGCTTGCGTCTGTGATTGCACGGGGCAGACAGTGAGGTGAAGGGCTTGAGGGCTGGCAGGAGTGGCTGAGGTGGCGGCCTGTAGAGAGGCAACTGAAGAGGCCCAGGGACTCCAAGGGAGTCTTGGGAGGGCATGGAAAGGCTGGGTCCCCAGCTCCGGACAGGTCCGTGAGGTGACAAGGCAGTGAGATACAAGGACAAGAAGTGGCCTGGAGGAGGCCGCGGCATGCCAGCGTCGGGAGGTAGAGCAGTTCCAGGCTAAGGGGTAAGAGGGGACCTGGTGGGGGCACTGGAAGGTCCTGGCGGCGGCAGTGCGGACGGACGCCACACTCCCCTTTAGCTTCTCTGGGGACCTAGTGCTTCCTCGAGCCCAGGGCCTCCCTGCACACCCCGCCCCACCCCTGCCCTCGGGCTCTAAGTGCTAGCTTGGCAGCGAGCCGGCACACCCTGGACTCCAGAGCTGCACCTGGAAGGCAGCTCAAGTTTACCAAGGTGACCTTCCAGCCTCCCCAGCAGAGTGGTTTCCTCCCCCTCTCACCCCCAGGGCATCCTGCTAGCTGTTGGCTTTGGCTTTTGTCCCCAAACTGATGCACAGACTTTGACTCTAAGCCTTCATTTTCACCGTGTAGATTTTGGCACCACTGGTGAAATCGGCCTGTATTTGGATTCCAGTCCTCCCTACCTCCTCCCCAAGACCCAGCTTCCAGAACACAGCCCCCACCGGGGACGTCCCAGCCTCGCTCTGGCTATAGCTGGCGGTTCAGTCCTAGCACCGCAGCCTCTCCCACTCCCTGAGTGGTGAAGATGAGACATGTAGCCAGGGCCACTGCATGGCCACAGTCAGGTGGTCACGTTTGCGCGGTGCCTGTGCACCCACGTCCACATGTGGAGACGGAGCTGCTCCCACCTGCGTGTCCCCTGGAGCCAGCCTAACAATGATAGCTGTCAAAACTCGAGCATGCTGTGTCAGGCCCTGTGCTAGGAAGTACACAGTCACTTGGACTTCCCAAAGAACTCTGAAGTGGGCATTATCCTAACTGTACAGCTGAGGAAAGGGAGGCTCAGAGAAGTTAAGTAACTTGTCCCTATGTCACACAGCTTGCAAGTGGCAAAGCTGGGATTCAAAGCTGGGCCTTTTTTACACCAAACCAAGCACCTTGACCCGCTCCTGTCCTGCCTTCCTTGAAGAGCTGTTGGTAAATTAATGTTTTAATTCATTCATCCATTCACTTATTTATTTGTCAAACATTTAAGCATGTATGATGCTCCAAGTAGTACCTCAAAATTTAGAAATGTCAAGTTTAGCGTCACAAAGGAAAGGCTCGGACGAGCAGCAGTGCAGACAGACAGGGGCACAGTGGAGCTCGTGTCTTAGGGCAATCTGCAGATCATCTCCTGCACCCAGAAAGAACTCCACACACCTTTTCAGTCACCTCTTCTTGTTCTCATTTCAGAATCACAAAAAGGAAAACGGAGGGGTGTGAAGGAGGCAGTACCTCCAAGCCTAACCCTTGCAGCAACCTGACGGGGAGATCTGACTCAAGACACAGCAGCCTGGCATTGATGTTTCTCCTGCACACACTGTGGAGGCCTTTGGAACCCTTTCAAAGCGCCCCCCAGAGTGCCGCAAACTTCTGTTGCTGGAACAAAAGTTCAGACAGGCGCGTCTCAGGAAACCTGCTATTCTCCTACTCAGCGTCTCCCTCCTCGCACCCCTCGCCAGACACAGCCCTCCCCGTGGGCAGGGGCTCTCCTTGGCCGGCCTGCCACCCAGCTGCAGCTGATTGGACCAGGGATGGGGCCTGACTTGAGAACAGTCTGTCTCTCAGGCGGCCCGTGGCCCTGGAGGTGGCCTTGCATTGAAGTGGCCACTACCTTGAGTCACGGAAACCATCGGGCATTTGGAATTCTCTTGAGAAGTTCCACTGTGAGACAGGCAGCTGGCAGTGTGACCAGAAGCTAAAAGACACGAAGAGCAGAGCCACGAGTGAGCAGAAGCCACGTGCTGGCGGGTGGAGCTGAGGGCCGGGTGGTATGGCCGGGGAAGGTCATCTTGCTGTGGGGCCACGGGAGCGCCAAGTCCTGTTCTGGGCTCTGGAGGCCACTCTGCCCTCAGTGTTCATGTAGCCCTGAGGTTTGCTGGCCTCCCAATTTCCAGAAATATCCTTACAATAAATCCCCATTGCTTAAGGTGACCCGAGAGGGTGCGTGCGTCCCTGCGAGCCTGGCAGACTTGCGGCGCTGAGCTTTGCCAGATGTGCGGGAAGCGCCGGAGCCACCACGCCGGCATCTGGCTCTTCCACTCCATCCCGCCCTTCCCACTCCTGCCAAAGCTACAGCGGACTGTGCCACCGGCCGGAAGCCCAGGGCTAGGGACGGCTCACTGTCCAGATCTCTAAAGTGCAACCACTGAAACAGGTGCCTCTCTCGCTACCACCTGCTCCTCTGTGCACAGGTCACCGCCCCTTTGCTCCCCTACCCCGATCGGCTTGGCCTCCGTCCCCCGGGACTCAAGACTCAGGTCACCATCTCTTCCTTTCCGCCGCCCGGGTTCTGCCAGGCGTGGCCCCAGTGGAAAGCCACAGCATTAGAGTGGGAGTCATCCCTTTAAACCTATTTTCTAGCAGCAGGTTTGAATCTATGTCTTTACAAACTCCAAAATGTCTATTTTAAAAAGCAGGCACAGCATCCCGAAGCCTGTGACAGGTGGGACCCCAGGGCCCCTTGAAATAGCCTGAGTTCAAATGGCGACTTAGAGCTAAAGAGCTCATCCAAACTCGCCAGGCTGGTGTTTAGCTGACGGGGCCTCGGTTCTCTTCCTCTGCCCCGAGGCGCTGTTGTAGCCTCCCCGGGACACGCTGTCGTGACATGTACCCCAAGAGATGCCACTGCACGCCCGTGCTCTGTCACGCCCGCCCCGTGTCCCCGCCCAGCAAATTCCAGTGACTAGACCGGGGCCAGCAACGGTTTCACAGCAGCCAGACCACAGGGTACGGAGCACGTGGATCTCCCACTGACTGAGAAAGAAATGACAACGCCCGGCAAGAGGGCATCCCCACACCACAGCCCTCTCTCCCCGCCCTGGCTCAGCAAGAGCCCCGCTCGAGCCAGTCCAGCAGGCGCCGGTGCCGTGAGATCCCAGACGCCCAGGGGACTGGAGGGTTTGGAATCCTCAGAATCGCCCACTCTCCTGGTTCCTGTGGTGCATGGATGTTCGCCTTTGCACCAGCACGGTGGCATCTGGTTAACTGAAATCTGACACCAGAGGTTTTACTATGGCAATTCTGAAATAATTTTTTATATGTACATTTATGTCTTATGACCCACTCCCCTGCCTTCTTACACTAAGCATTTTGAAAACAATTTAACCTTTTCGGGATGACTCCCTGGGGGTCATTATTATGAGCAACCATTATTGTGTCCCCAGAATGCAGGCACCGTGTCTTGGTCACCTTCATACACCGCCAGCACGCGGTGACTGGTGACCGGGGATGTCGTGCACGTCTCTGGGATTGCGTGGCCGGAAGCCCACGGAGCCTCCCCAGCAGAGGCTGACGGAGCCTCCTGCTTCCGGAAGCTCCGCTTTGTGAACAGCACTTTACTCAGTGTCTTCTGCATTCTGTCCTGCTGCCAGGCTGCCCACCTGCCAGATTGTGAGGCCTTTCCCTTTTTTCCTTAACCATTTTATTGAGATATAATCTGCATATCATAAAATGCACCCCTTTAAAGTGGTTTTTATATTTTCACAAAGTTGTGCAGCCATCACCACTAATTCCAAACATTTTCATCACTTCCAAAAACAAATCCCATACTCATTCCTTGTCACTCCCCATTCTTCTTTTCCCTGGCTCCTGGCGACCACTATCTACCTTCGGTGTCTCTGGATTTGCCTATTGTACACTTTTTCATAGAAAAGGAATCCCACACCCTGCAGTCCTTGCACCTTGCTGCTTTCATTTGGCACTATGTCCTCAAGGCCTACTCACATTGCAGCAGGAATCAGTCCTGGAGGCCCCTGCTTCTAAGTGTTCCTTCATTTCTAATGTTCTGTGAGCATGATAGCAAAATTTGCAAGAAATACTGCAAACAGCTTACACAGATCTTGTGTAAAATTTTGAGTTCTTATGAAAATGTGGGGTATTTGGGGACTTCTATTTCAGGTGCTCAGAGACATTGTCTGCTTGCTTTCAATTTATTGGCTATTTTCTCAGCAACCAAGGGTTCTGAATAAGTGGCTCCCAGATAAAAGACAAGTATCAAACTGAGAATTATTCATTTCATCGTCATTGTCCTGTATGTTTTTATAAATCCTTTCCTAACTATTCTCTACTTTGGGTTTCCCATCAATACTCAAGAATTGGCATATAGAAGAAAGAGGAAAGCAGCCCCTAACACTCAGGAGCTGACCAATGCCAGAAAGTAGGCCTCGGCATTGTGCGGAGCTCGCGTGGGCACCAGACCACGGTGCTCCCTTGGACACGAGCAGTCTCATGGGACCCACATCAGAGGCAGTCACTCTGTGACTGTAAAGTGAAACAAAAAACAAGACCACTTAATAATCTTGTCTAAGGATAGGCAAAAACAAGGACACTGTGAAAATCACAAAAATATCAAATGTCACCCCATCCTGGCTAATATGAGTGACTGCTGGCTTCTTTCCCACATGTTTGGTCTTGCTTCATTTTTCTCACTGTCTAGATAAGAATCATTAAGACACACAACCATAGCATTGCACCTGCTTACTGATCATATCTATCCCAGAGAAAGGCCCCACTTCCTAAACCCTCCCCAAAATCAATAGACACAAGGCCAAATCTGCAATAAATTCTTTCTCACACCCCATTTACTGATGGATTAGGGTTATTAAGTATGAAATGTCCAATTTTGTTAAGTGCTAAGTTTGACAGTTGATATCTCTGACATTGCACTTCGACACATTTTGTTTTATTTTTATTGTGAAGGTACATCCTCAATCTTTCAAATGCATATTTTGGCTTATGATTATCTTTCAAAATTTTAGAGCAATTTTTGTGAAAACCATGGATAAGTAAAAAATTTGTGTAATTTTCGAATATGAGTTATGTCGTGGAACCAAAGCAGTGCAGACAGCTCAAAATATCAACCAAGTGTTTGGGAAGGATGTGGCTAATGAATGCATACCACATCGATGGTTTGAGAACTTCTGTTCTCATGATTTTAATCTTGAAAATGAGCCACATGGGCAACCTGAGACCAAGGTGGATAATGATGAGCTGAAAGCTATAGTGGAAGCGAGTCCATCTCAACCTACACGTGAATTAGCAGCAAGGTTTGATGTTACGATCCCAACAATATTGGGCCATTTGAAACAAATGGGCAAGGTAAAGAAGCTGGATAGGTGGTACCGCATGAATTAAACGAGTGTCAGAAAAGAAACCATCTCGAAGCTTGCCTTTCTTCGCTATCACGACATAAAGGTGAACCATTTCTACGCTGTATTGTTACGTATGATGAAGAATGGATTCTTTCTGACAATCAGAAGAGTTCGGCACAATGGTAAGAAAAAGATGAAGTGCCAAAACACAGTCCAAAACTAAATATTCATCAAAAAAGCTAGTAGTGTCTGTTTGGTGGTCCAGTGCTGGCATTATCCACCACAGCTTCATGAAGCTGGTCCATCGGTTACAGTGGATGTCTGCTGCAACCCGCTGGACAAAATGATGAGGATGCTTGTGATTAAGCAGCTGAGACTGGTCAGTAGAGATAGGCATTGGAAGACATTGTCTTCCAATCTTCTTGGAAGACAGTGCTCAATCACATGTCACACAAACAACGCTGCTCAAACTACAGAGGCTGAACTTGGAGACTCTCCGTCATCCACCATATTTATCAGACCTTTCACTAACTGACTAATGCTTCTTCCAGGCTTTGAACCACTCCTTGCAAGGAAAGATATTTAATTCTCAACAAGCTGTGGAAAGGCCTTTCACGATTCCATTGCTCTCCAGGCTCCCTCGCTGCTGGCATAAACAAGCTACCGCTAAGATGGCACATACTTTGATTAATTTCACTGCCTCTTGTTTGAGATATAGTAAACTACACTTTTGATTCAAAATCAGACATTTCATATTTTATGACCTAATACATTTTTCCTTTTTGCAACAAGTTAATAAACCCAACTGGTTCAACTAAAGATGTGTTCCTGATGGTTTTTCCCTGGCGAGGACTGGCAGAGGCAGAGGTCCCACCGAGAGCCTCCCCAAGCCCCCACTCCTTGAACAAGAACCCTCCCCCCTCAGCTGTGGTGTTCACATGCGAAGCCCCCGTCTCTCCCTGTCTGTGGCACCAGGAGGCCCGTAGCTGGGAGACGGGCTCAGGCAGCCCTGGGCTCTGCATCCCTCAAGGCCCTTCAGCATTAGCTGAAGATTTTCACAGTGTCCCTGTATTTTGCTCAAGGAATGAGCTGCCACAGCATTCTTGCTGACTGATCAGGTTTGTGTTGCTCCTTTGTGAAACTGCTGTCTGGCCTTCTCACAGCAGCTGCCGTTTCTACCTTCTTATCTAATGTCTTCAGTGTTGCCCACACATGGGGAAGGGGACAGGAAGAGCACAGGCCTAGGCCCAAGAAGTTGGCCCTGAGTGGTCTCGGGCTACGGTGTTCAGCGGCCCTCCTCAGACCAGCGCCTGTTCCAATGTACTTGACATCAGGTCATCATGTCAAAACCTGGTCAAGGCAGATTTTCTCCTCAATCTTGTTTCCATGTTGTTCCTGAGAACCTTTCTCCTTAAAGTTCTGTCTGCCTGGAATCAGGACTGGGGACAGTCAGCCTCTGGCCTGTGACCAAGCTCCAGAGACACAAAGTCTCCTTACAGCCTGCTGAGTTCTCATGGGAACTTATTAATCTAAAATGGCACTTTTCTGGGCCAAACACCTGCTGCTTTCAGATTTTCTCACTATCATGTTCACTCATCTTATTTCTCTGACACAGTTTCTTACGAGACAATTTGGAATTGCAGTGGCCACCCTGGGGGAGTTGGACATGAACAAGATTGTTCATCTGAGAGGCACTGACGAGCAAAGAGTAAAGTGACCCCCACAAAGAGCTTGTCTTGTCAAAAAGAGACATTGTTTTGCTCAGTGTAGAGACACAACCCTTCTTCTTTTGTTTCCATACTTTGGGGATTAATAAAAACTGGCCTTTGATCACACAGCTTGATGAAACTGTGAAAGGTCAGCTATTATCAAAAATAGTGCAATGTCACTAGCTTTTGAGTACATATGTCAAAATCTGTTTTTCTATATCTAGCTTTTCTTACCTTATTTTGCAAAAGGAATCTAATTAGACTGACAGCAATAATTTCATACTTCTTGGAAGCCAGCTCCCTCTAAGTTTTTTGTTTCTACCCCTCTACTTTCCCCTCTCTTGGAAAACTATAAAGATAACTGATCAAACCATCATTCAGCTCTTATGTGTCCATTCTAGGAACGTCTGAAGTCCAGGTAAACTGTCAAAAATTTCTAAAAAAGAAAGTAACTGCTTTTCTTTTTGTGCACATTGAAAAGCTATTCACATAATGGTCTTTTACTATATTTGGGAGATAATAATAAAATGTTTTAGCTTCAAGGAAAAAATTTTGGTTTGACTTCAAGTCTTTAAAACACTAATTTACTGTATACAGGTTATGTCAGCACAGTATCTTGCTTTGAACAAGACCATAGTTAAAGTTCTCATGATTCAGACTTCTCAAATTTTCTACGTTGGCTTTATGATTTAAGTAAGTTATACTGTTTTCATAATGTGTTTAGAAATAAAAGTTATATAAATATATATGAAAATATATTCAAACAAATGTAGTGATAATGACGGCTTTGGTCCGTGTCGTATTATCCACCGCCTATCATTGTACTTCACATCCCCTATTTCCTCAATAAGGTCTCCCTTCATCCTGTTATTCTTCACTCCCTGTGGTCTTCTGCCACTCAAGAAAAAGCAAAACTCTTGTGTGGTTTTCTCCAACCTTAGCTGCTTTTCTAAATTTAACTGATTGTTGACAAAATTTAACCACCTTCCTTAAGCACTTAAGGACGGAGACTGCCTTCTCCAGATCCATCTGGTTCTCACATTTCCCTCATATAATTAATTCCAAAGTAGAGTCTTAAAAAATTGAACCTGACCCCACATCAACAAGATGTCTCTACTGAGGTCATTCCCACCCTATTGGCCAGGCCCCGCCTGCGGGAACACAGCTCTTCCGGCTACAGCAGTCTCTTTCTTGCTTTGCAGAAACTGTTGAACTCAAGGAATCTACTCACCCTGAGGGACCAAAAAAAAGGGCTCATCCCTGTTATGCCAAACACTGCGTACCCTCCCCACACAGCCTGTGCCCACAGGGTGTCACTTCTCACGTGGACGCCAGGCTTGAACGCCCTGCCAACACGCTAACTTGTCCTGTGCGTGAGGACCCTCGTTAGAGATCGGATGTTTCGAATGACTGCCCTCCCACTGGGTCAGGCTGCCCTGAGGAGAACGCTCAGAACCTCCAGGGAGGCCACTCCGAGCTCCTGGCGAATGCCACGAGGGCCCCGAGCGCGCGGCCCGCCGCGGGCACTCGCACAACTGGAGGCGAGTCTCAGGTGTGTGTGGCCCTGGCAGACATCGCAAAGGCACAGCCTCTCTTGATGGGATCGGGCAAATCAGTTCAGACGTCATCAGCCACAGTCACTGCTCATGGACAATCGCACAGCCCTTAACTTCGCCTGAGGGACCCAAGGAGAAATTCGTGTCACAGCAACACTCTCGGCCATCCTATGTCAATAGCACAGGGCAAGTATGTGACTAGGGAAAGGTAAAACCACCTGGCTCTCTAAAGCAGACCCAGATGGATTCTGGAAGATGTCTTCATTGTCTGAGTTTTATAATCTAGGTCCCTTGGCTTTCAGACCCGTTACAGGCACTGATAATCCTTTTGTTTCTAATAATTGCCTGTGTGGCAGTTGGTTGGCATATTCTGCTCAAGGCCTTTAGTGCTGTTGTCAAATCAGAGTTAAGAACTCACCCTACGACAGTAGGGCTAGAAGGGTAGAGCCTAGTCCAGCCACAGGCCACATTCTCTGGACACTACCCTGACCCTCATCGGCAGAAATTCACAACGGTTAAGATCTGAATGTCAGAGATTAACGTCCCACAGTTGGACTTTGTCTTCCTTGGGTAGGAGGAGGAGTCTTGGTCTGGGTGTCATTGACACATTAATTTATATATATTTTTAGAAAAGGACACTGAGGGTCAGAGTGGTTAAGTGACTTGCTCAAGTTCACACTGCTAGCCTGCAGCAGGGCCAGACTCTTAACTCAGGCTGTAAAACCTGGCCAGGGGTTCCGAGCAAAAGTGCATCTCCTTGCGTTGTCTCCCTCAGCACCAGGGAGAGGGGAGAAAAACTTGGGGCTCATCAGTTTTGCCATGCCAGAGCTGCTAGCAGTCTCACTCCGTCCCAGAGGTCCACGGGACGTCAGGGCTCAAGGGGCCTCTGGAGACCACCAGTCTCATCCCTCAGTGTACAGACGCGGAGACCCAGGCCCAGAGGAGAGAGCAACTAGTTCAAGGTCACACAAGGAATGAGTGGCAGCACGCAGACTTGAACCGAGATTGCCAGAGCTTGGCGCGTTGTGACATCCCACCTCCTTACGGCAGGTGTGCCCGTCCCTCTTGTCACTGCAGGGTGCTGCAGTCTTCTGCTTCAGTGCCCTCCTCTTAGGAAGAAACCTCTCCGGCCAGCTCCCCCTTCCAAACATATGGCACTTCTCTCTGGCCATTTCAGTCGGGAGTGTCGTCTGGCTTTCCCAGGCGTCTGAGGCTATCTCGGCCACAGGGGCGGGGGCGGGGGGCGGGGGGGCAGACCTCACCTCCCCGTGTGCACGCTCAGGGCGAGGGAGCAGCGCCCGCCGGCACTAGCAGAGGCCAGCCGACATGCTGCGCCCTGTTACACACTCTCCAGTCACCCTTCCGTCCACCCATGGCATTAGTTCTAAGTTCATTCCCAAAAATGAGATTCAAATTTCAGGATCTATTTACAGCCAGATGACCATGCTGCTCCCCTGCTCAGAATACGTCCATTACTCCCTTTGACCTCAAAAAGTCCCGTCCTCACCCCACACCCAAGGCCGCGTGGGATCGGGTCTAAGCCACCTCCAGTGGCCTTACCACTGTTTCTCTGTCCGCCTCTCAGGCTCCCTGCAGCAGGTCAGATTTCCTAGGAAGGAGGCTGCTCCTTCTGGACCCCAACCTGCCATCTATCTCATGACCGCGCACTCGCTACCCACGTGCAGAGACCTGGACGTGCCTTCTCTTCCCTTCGGGCAGGGCTCTCTGGTCCGTGTTTGTTGTCCCTGCATAGCGGAGGGCCTGGCACACGGCAGGTGCTAGCAAATTGAGCAAGTGAAGGGGCGTGTGCTTGGAAAAATCGCACTTACCCCCTCACTCCTTGCCTAGGAAGAATCGACTACTACTGAAGAGAAAATGGGTAGTGTCTTGAGATTTTCTCAACAGAATAGAAACATAAAGCTCAGATAGAATGAGTTGAAGAAAGTGCGACACTGCTTTATTTTTAGGATTTTTGTTCTTAAAGAAACACATCCCATTAGGAGTTGGGGCGACGGTGATCGACTGTGTGGTTTGTGCACACTTTGTCAGCAGCGCTCCTGGCTGGGGAAACAAAACCACCTCTCTGCCTGTGTAATTGCATTCCCTTCCTTTATTGCTCTAAACAGGCAAGATGTGGTTTGCATCCCTTTCGCTGCTAATGTTGTTTGCTTTGTGTCTCTGAACAAAAATAACTTGCCATTCACATGCTCCTAGCGGTTCCTCACGATCTTCTCCCCCAGTGCGTTCCACTCTTAACCAAGACGCTCAGTGTTGCTGCCTGAGGCTCCCTCAACCCCGTCTCTTCCCTGAATAAAGCACTGGGGGTGCATCTAGTTATGTTAAACATCAGGTGATTTCAGTACCCTTTAACCTACTACAGAGTCCTAAAGATGGAAGGATTATCCTCTGCATACAATTACTCTGTGTGAGAATGTGCACCAACCATCCCAGGAGTATAAAGATGGTCACAGTCACTGTTGTAAGGTGATGACAGCTCCTTACAGTTCACACATCTTTTTCTTGGTTATGCTCCATCCTAATCAGTAAAGGAGTCCTGCAAGACAGGTGTGACTCTTTCTAGAGCGCAGCTGAAAGGTTAAAGGGCTCGTCCTAGAGCACACATCTCCGCAAGGCCAAGGGTGAAATTTAGACGCAGAGCTTTCCCTCTGGGCTGCAGCTAACCTCCACGGAGGTTTAGGAGTCCACCTTCTTGACAATAGGGAGAAAGAGCAACTATAACCTTCCTTGATATTTTAACCTAGCTAACAATCTTCAGCTCAGAGAAAATCCTCCAAAAGTCCAAGGTAAGTTCATGTGCCTGGCTGAACATGTGTACATTCACTCATTGTCCATAACCTTAAATTGGAAGCCAGGAACCAAAAGAAATTCTCAGGGTAACATTATCATTTCAGTCATGAAGTCTCACTTCCAGGACAAGTCATAGGTTTACGTCTCCACCCTCCCAGATCCCTCTGATCTTGCCGTAACCAAACCCTGAAACCTAGGGCCCTTCTTCTGCTAAATTCACTCTTTCTATACGCATTTTCCAGGCACTTCCACCACTCTCCACCTTCCAAAAGGGACTGATCCTTAGATTTGTGCAGTGATTGTTTTCCATGTCTCTTCCATCTGCCTGCATGTTATAAGATCTCTGGGGAAAGGATTAGCCGGTTCTGTCTGAGAAATGCTTATGTGACTTAACAAACTAGTTTTTACCACTTTCAGCCTGAAGTTACAGTGATTTTTAACGTTGGTCACAGTAAGGGGAATACTGGCAGTCCTTCCCAAGCACTTTGATGTCCTTGCACCCCCTCTCCTTGGCTTCTGTCTGTCCCTGCCAGCAGCTCTTCCTGTTACCAACCAATCCTGACATTCACGCTGAAGCAAATAATGGGGCTCCTGGTGGGAACAAATGAATGGCCCCAACTCCTCTGTCTGAAGCTCAGACACCACCAGGGAGGAGGGATGCTATCTCAGAAGCTTGTGTATGCTAAGGGCGTGTCCTGTCCAGTGAGGTCAGGGAAGGCCGTTGGCAGCTTCTGTTAATTCCGTTGGGCAGGCAAGTGGCGGCTGGCAGTTAGCTAGAGCTGAGCATGCTGGGATGGATTCTTGAGTCAACAGTTGGCCCTTACGTCATGGGCCTAGTTAAAAGCACAGGGCAATGGAATAGCAAGGAGCAGGGATATTCGCAAATAATACCAAGACCTCTTGTTAGTCTTTGGCTTCCATATTCTTCCCAAAAACCTCAGCACCAACCGGTGCAGAGCAGCCCAACTTTTCCATCTCTTCCCATTCCTCCATGGCAGAGGTTCCTGTTGGGAAAGCAATAGCTGAGAAGTAGGAAAGAAAAAGGATTGTAAAAATTGCCCAAGATAATCTACAGAAAGCTTTGTTGGAATGGATCTCTGAATCTGAGCTAGATTTGTTGGGTCAGGGACCTTGCCTCCTTATTTGTTTAAGAATTGACAGAAGAGGTGTCTAGGAAATGCTTGTGGGGTGGAAAAATAAACAGCTAAATGAATTTTCATCCAAGCCTGAAAACTGCCTTCATTAGCACGAAAGTAAAGCCCCAACACCTGTAGGCCACACCTGGCAGAACAATTTCAGTCTGTCATCCCGGGAAAAAGTGGGCAGGGGGGGCGAGTCCCGGACAGTTCAGGGAACTGCTGCTTCTTTGCCTGCCCTCTCTTCCACTGTGGTGGCCGAAATGCCCATGAAGGCCAGTTGTCAACAGCAGATATAAAAGGGTCATTCTTGACTGTGGCCTGGCTCTCTCCCTACACCGTTACCCCATGGCATGATCATGACAAGCTGGGCTCTGAAATCAGAAAGCCCCAAGTTTGAATCCTTGACCTTCCTACTAGCTGTGAGATTTTGGGTAAATTACTTAACCTCTCTAAACCTCAATTTCCTCCATCTGTAAAATGGGGATAATATTGGGCAAAGCACTAAGCATAATGTCAGGAATATAGTTAGCGCTCAATAAATGTTTGTCTTTGTTACCCCCACACCCCACCCTGCCATTCTCCTCTTTCCTCTTCCTGCCCAGAACCCCAGCTTATCACTGCCTAAGAACAGCCAGAGGGTAGAATGATCACCAAACGGGGCAGTTTGGGACAGCCCGGATGTCGTTTGCAAGTGCAAGAGCACCCACTGCAGCCTGCCCAGCTGCCTGGCCTTTCAAAAAGCACAGTTGGAAGCTGGTGATCTCCACAAACCCACACAATTTCTCAGGAATGACGGGGATGTGTATTTACAAAGTAACTCCTGACCCTTTCAAAGAAGGCAAGTGTTTTCTGCTGCCACGACTTCTCAAATGGCACCAAGATTGCAGAGAGCATGCCGCCTGTGAGTCATGTCACCCAGAGGGGCGTGTGACTGACTCAGAGTCTGGGTCTGCAAACTGGGCAAGGTGCTCCTCAGGGTCTTAGTCCCTTCATGTGAAAAATAAAGGGATGGGACCAGATGGCCACTTAAGTCTTCCAATTTTAAGACTTAAAATTTAAATGTCTCTGTGATAGTCAGAGAAGGGTCAAAGAGAAGTAAAATCCACAAAGCTTAACCTCCCAGGGGGACGATCAGAATGTTTTAATCGGAAGTTAATGAGAATGTGGTACACTTTGATGCAAATATAATGGCAGAGGGAGGCAGGAGGGCTTGGGGGCCTCTCACGCTCACTGTCTGTGCTGGACGTGGCATCTGGAGCAGTCTGAAGGCAGGCCAAGAGCTTCCACCCTCCCCAGCTCTGAGGATGCCTGCAGTAAGAAAGAGACAAGAGCCCCCAATTCCGCTGTCTCGGGCTATTCCCCAGCTGGAAGGCCAGTGGAAGGAGGGGCCCAGCAATTTCCATCACCGCTGCACACATGAGCCAAGCCCTCCCTCCACCCTCTCTTCCGCCTCAACTCTCCCCTGTGCCCGACCCCAAACAGCCCCCGGCCAGCCACTAGGTGTTAGCTGTACTTCACCTGCAAAAGATCTTCCTTTGTCAATTTTTGTCACAAATCTTTGCATATTGTTGGCATAAATTTGCAGGTAGGATTCAAGAGGCCCTGATTCCAATTAAGTAAGAGCAAACACAATGACCGCATTTGCAGTCTAAGGAGGCTTTCAGGAGAGCACACTTGATGTGCTACAGAGCGCTGGGAAAGGCACTCTGTGTGAGGCCGGGTCCCATAGGGTAGCTTCCTCACCATCCCCGACATCAGAGCGTTTTCAACGTCAGCCTGGAATCATGCCTAAGAGGTGTGGAAAAAAGCTTTTCTCAGCCATGGGGAAAGACTGGGGAAATGGGGCGGGGTCCCTGGCCATCTATTCCATCCAAGAGCCTGGGAGGGAGGACAGGGACAAGCCCCAGTCTGGAGCTGTTGCCTCCACACAGTGACTATTTAGTAACGCTACTCAGAAGTTGTTATGTTTCTAGTTAGCCAAACCAGGCTCTCTCTGATTTCCAAAATAAGTCTAAATCCAGAACACTTTGGGAAATGAAGGTATTTTGGCTAAAAGATGGAAGTTGGAACAGTCGCTGTTCCATCAGCTCTGAGGCCGCATTAACAGAAACAAATTGCTCTGCCCATTGGTGCTGTCCACAGACAGCTTAAGGGAAGGGAGAGTTCCCGCTAGGATAGCGCGGGAGTGAGTGCCAACCACCCAAGGCCGACCACGCTGGAGCAGAGCCCTCTGAGCAGCCTGGTAAAGAAAGCAGGGACCGACCAGGAGGACTGAGAGGGCGGCAGTGACAGCTCCTGCCCTGCACACAGGGCTGACTGGAGCGAGACGCCAGGCCATCTGCAGCAGACAATGAGTCTATTGCTTGCCTGACAAGGAGAGGTTGCGTCTTGTCAAGAAAGGTGGGACAGCTCTCCGAAATGCACGAGACAGACACAGATGGCACCAGAGGAAGTTTTTTGTCCACTTTTCTGGTTGGCTCAGAAAGTGAATTGTAAACTCTCTCCTGGGGTCAGTTTCTGTTCTGATTTTGCATACAGGAGCACAGGCACGGTTCTCAGAAAGATCCAGCACCCTGCTGCTTATCCTTGCTGCGTGAAGGACCGAGATGACCACGCGAAGGCAGCGGGTCATCGTGTTAGCAGATAGCTGTGTCTCCTAAGCAGGAAAGCTGAGGCCCAGAGCCCCAGGCCCCAGTCACGGGGAAGCTGGGGGGCGGACACGCTGCCAAGTGGAGACAAGGCAGCCTGGAAAGAGCTCACTAGTTAGCAGTGTGGAGTCGGGGGTGGGGCCGAGCAGGATTTTTATTTATTTTCTTCTTTTCTATATTGGTTTTCTATATTCTCCAAACTGTCTACTATGTATGGTTTTGAAATCATATGTATTTTTTAAATTGAATGCAGCAAGGATGAGGCGGCTGTAGAGTCCAAGGTGTGCTTAGGAAAGTCAGGACTTTCTCCCAGAGCGGGAGCTGAGAATTCAGAGGCTGTGGCTAAGCCTGGCAGCCCCTCGCTGGCCAGGGCCTGGGGCATCATCAAAGCCAGATGGCCCTGTCCCACAGCTCTGCATGTGCAGCAGTGCTCGACCTAAGCCCAGGGACCCAAGCCTGCCCTTGCATAGCTCGCTCAGACACCGGTAGAGCAAAGACACCAAGCAGCATCTCATGTTTATGAGACATGTCATCTTCAAAAAACCAAAAAACAGGGCTCTTTTGTATGTAAAACTGGTAGTGGCACAATCCCACTGGGACTCTATTTCTCTGGCCTTAGTGTTACCATGGCAGGAGTGATCAGCAAGGCCTGGCCTTCCGCCACTTACGCTGCTAGGACCTCAGCCACAGGGAGAAGTTCTATGCCTGTCTGTGTTCACGCTTTTGAGTTAAGAGAGCCCACAGCTTCTGTTCTGTTGTTCACCTAATTTCCCTGAAATCAGGGGTTTCTGTTCTTTCTGACAACATTTTTTTCTCTCCTTCAATCCCCAAGGGTATTGGGACGGTGGCTGTTCTGGGTGTTTCAGCCCCTCCCCGCCCCGCCCTCACTGGTATCTCCCATCCAGGCCAAGCCAGCTCAGCTCTCAACCTTCCCTGAATGGTCAGCTTCTCGACCATTCACTCATGTTCCTTGACCTTCCATTTTCACCCCGTTGGGTGATCCAGAAGGGTCGTCCTGGCCATTTCACAAGGAAAAGTCTGCGAGCTGGAGAATAAGTGAATTGTACAACAAATCCCTCATGATGCTAACGTCCTGACCTTCCATCTGGCAGAGGAGTTTTGCATGCAGTGTCATAGTTTCTGGGAGTCCCCTGAAATTCTATAGACCATAATATGGGTGGCAGAACGTGTGAGTGTTAGTTTTTTTCCTCGGGAGGGGATCCATAGCTTCCATTAGATTCTCAAAGGGGTTCCTAATCCAGGAAAACATCAGTAACACTTTATCTAATGGCCCCATCCCCTAAATTACCGTCCCTGTAGGAATTGCAGTTTGGGCCATGGAGAATAGCGGGGCAGGGAAAAGAGCAGCCAAAGGGCCAGCGCCACTTCCCCCTTGGGGGCGGTGCATGGTGTGGCGGCCGGGCGGCCATCCTTGGATGTGGTCACTGGGAAGTGCGGTTTAAAGAGCGAAGGAAGGAACTTGACGGAACACTCAACTTGCCCGCCAGGAATGGGGCCGAACAGTTTATAAAGGTCTGCTCGCTTCCACTTCCAAGTTCCCTTGTGAGGTGGCACTTATTATCCTCATTTTACAGATGAGGAAACAGTCTCAGAAAAGTTAAGGAACTTCCCCTATGTCACACAGCGAGCAAGAGACAGAACTGGGTTTAGAACTAGGACTGTATGGTCAAGGGGGCATGCTTTTTCTAAGACTCGGTCTGGCCTTGTTCCATCTCCTGTGTCACTAGGGGACGTGGGGGGGTGACACAAACATGTCACCTAACCTCTTGGAAATTCAAGTTCTCATATCTCCAAAATGGAAATGCAATCTGCCATCCTTGCCTCCACGTATCTGAACTGACTGCCTCCCTCTATCCTGTGGGCACCATCCTGCTCCCCGCCCCCCTCCAGGCCAGAGGGCACCTTGCCCTTCCTCCGCATGGGCCGGGAGCCCGAGCCCCTTCCGAACTCAGTCTCCCACTTGAGAAGCGACAACAGCTGGTCTCCGCCCTGCTCCACCCTGTCTTTCCCGCCTGCCCTTCTGCCCTCCTCAGTGCTGAGTAATGAATGACATCCTCTGTGGTCGCCCCGTCCCTTTCCAGCCCTGCACCCTTCTCCAAAGCAGTTGCACATAATTCGGCCTTTCATTAACCATGGGATTCGTTTCCCATCAAACTGTGAATATTCCTCTCTGAAGTGAGCAATTGTGACTCCAGGGGAGCCATGGGGCCCAGCTGTGCCTCTGTCTGGTTCCTGCCTCCCGCTCCCCACCCCGTGCTCCCCACCCCACGTGCACACAGCCCTGGGCAAGCAGGAGAGGACGGAGGGCAGGCAGCTGTCGTCCTCAGGGGAGCAGGTTCAACACCCGGTAGGTTGTTGGGGTCCCTCGTGGTCTGTTGAGAGCCTTGGATGGCATGAATGTCGAGCTCTGACAGCATGAGGGAGTGTCCTGAAGCTTGTCCACACCCAGGCAGAGGAGTGTGCATGGCAATGTCCCAGGACTTGGGGACACTATCAGGAAGCACTTCAACCAATGGCCATGGAGTGGCTGTGCCTGGGTGGATGCTCTCCTACCTGCGCACGTGGACAGGCTGGTCTGAAAACCTCGGTTTCCTCCCCAGTGCAGACCCCACCTGAAGAAAGCAGCCGCAGGCCATTCCTCAGATGCAGGTCACCATGCTTTGTGCCCTGTGACACCACCACCCTGGCCACAAATGTCCAGATAGGACTTGGGACCGGTGCCTGAGTGGACAGCTGCCACCTGAAAGCTAAGCAGCAGCTGGTGGGGCGGCTCTGCGGGGGCCTGGCCAGGCACAGCAACGCCTCCCTCTGAGGGCGTCAGGGAAGGGCACTCAAAGAGGCATTGACAGGAGAGCAAGGCAGAAGCCACAGACACGCTGGGCCAGGCACTACGAGGTGAGAGGGGCCACGCGGGAGCCCCCCATGGCCCAAGCCCTGCGAGGCCCGCACCGGCTGTGGCCCGCACTGCCTGTTTCCTCACACACCTTACAGTAAGGCCCGCTCCCGAGAAGACGAGCACATCCCTGCTTCTGGAGACCTGACAGAGCCTGTGGCCCCATGGCACGCGAGCCGTGAGGGGCGCCGGGCAGCCTGTGTCGGGCGCTGAAGATGACACGCAGTCACTGCAGGAGGGCAGGCGCCGAGTCCCAGGCTTGGGCAGGGGCTGAGACAGGGACACAAAGGACGAGAGGACAAGGGTATCCACAGCTGGGGCACGTGAGGACACAAGCCACAGGGGCTGACCCTGCCATGTGGGTGGGGCCGACGGGAGATGAAGCCTGACCCCAGCCACAGTCCAGGGCTCGAGGGCCGGACGGGTCAGAACGAGGCCCGGCGTCCTCTGGGCGAGCCGGCCGCGGCCAGTCCCCGCTGACTGCAGAGGGGCGAGCTCCCCTCCTAGGCGTGCCCCATGACCCTGTGCTCACCAGTTCTCGACCCCGACAGGTCATGCCCAGCTCTACTCCAAGGTCACGCTGGCCTGTGTAATGGAGCGTCCGGTCTCCCTCGGCCCTAAACCATGTCCTGAACCCTTTGGAGTCCCAGCATCACTGGCCTCCAAATGGCTCACTCAGGCTTGGCAAGGGTGGCCCCAGAGCTCCCTGGCCTGCTGGCTGAGACACCCCACTGGCATTTGCAAACTGACACCCTTGGCAGCCTGCTGCCAGGCTCCATAAATGACCACTGAGGCCCGAGTCCCCAGGAGTCCTGGGGAGGATCTTGGATCACATCAGGTGTGTGAAAATGGGTGAGCAGTGAGGGGAGGGCAGGAACCGGCTTTCCCTGCACCCTGTGCGTAGCTGCCACCTCTCTCAATGACCTTTCAGTCACAGCGTTGCTCTGGGAGGGTTTCCGTGGTGAATGCCGTCTCTCTCCGGCCAGCCTGTGTCTCTGCGCAGTGTCCGCTGCTTGTCACTCATTTCATCACGTTTTAAGGTTTTGGTTTCTCTCCCCTATTAGGTTGTAAGCTCTGAACAGGCAGGTATGTTTTCTTTGTGTGTATGTGTTGCTTTCCTTCAAAATGCCAACTAAGCTGCTTTTCTGCCTGTGGGTCTCCAGGGCTTGCTGAGCAACACTCACGGCCCCTTCTCAAACACACCAACCCCCCCCCCCCAGGTCTCCAGGTATTTCCAGAGCAGCCTCCAGGGGAGCCAGCATGGCCCAGGGCAATCAGGGCTGTGGCTTTAACTCTCCTCTGCCTTGAACGTTCCCCAAGATTGACCAGTTTTGCAATCTAGGCCCTCACCATGGCAGGAGGCCCGCCCCAGGAAGCCTAGCCTGGGCAGGGGATGCAGAAGTCCTGGGAAGAGGTCAGAAGACAGCAGACCCTGTTTCTAGGATCACTTGTGAAACAAGGTGCTTTTGGGCCACACAGCTGCCCTGCACATCACAATCCTAAAACAGGCTGGAGGCCACCTAGCCCAGCCTTCATCCCTGGACAGGTGATCCCCAGCCCAGGGCAGCTTCTGAGAAGGCCACTCAGAATATTAACTCTTGGGTCTATGTGGTGGAGAAAATGCCAAAAAATAAAAAAATGTGGCTGGAGATAATTCTCAAGTTCCACTGCAGACTTGTCTTCTAAAATTTCTTACACTCTTGCATTTTACCAATAAGTTGTCTCTTCATGGTGTTTGAAGACAACTAAGAGGAAAGGGTCTCTATTTTCTCAGCTCAGCTGTCTATATGCCAAGCAGGCCTGGCACTTTCTTCCTCATGAAAATTGCAGGTCACTGGGAAGCATTTTCCATCTTAGCTGTCATCAGTAATTCTGGCTTGATGCTGTGCAGCTTATTTACACGAAGAAGCTGCATCTACTCTTCTCTTCTCCCCAACTGCCAGATAGGGAAAATGGCCACAGTTTTCTTCTAGAATGCCATGAGACACAACGGATCAAAGCTATGACTGGAATCAAGGAAATTAGCATTGTCAAGACAACCCAGTTAAAGCAGTTCCCAAAAGAAGTGTTCCAGGGGCTTCTTTTAAATGAGCCAATATGCAGGTGGAAAAGTGGCCTCCTTAGGTGATGACAAATGGCAGTGTGACCTACCTGAGTGGAAGCAGGCACGCGGCTCTCTTAGCCAGCCAGCTCTGCAGGCGGTCCCACCACTGAAGCACAGAGGTGTGGTCAAGCCCCTACTCTGCACACCTGATGGCCATTAGAGTAATTGTAGGTCAAGCAACTGGAGGAAAAGGGCAGCCTCCTACTGTGATCTGGGCGAAAACCACCGTGCAAACCGACAGTGAATATGCCAACAATAATAAAACATCACTCGCTTCGAGCACAGCAGGATCTCCTTGCATATGGACATGTGTTGGAAACCACGCGTGCACTTGCAAGTGTCCAGGCATGGTAGAACGCTGGACTGGGAATCCAAAGACGCAGGTTCTGGGTCTGGTTCTGTCACAATCGACTGTGAGACTTTGAGTCGGTCACTTCCTGTCTCTGGTTTAAGTGTGCTTGTCTGTCTGTAAACCAAAGGGGCTGGATTAGACCCAGCCAGCCTGAAATTTGGAACCCAAGACCATCCTCTTGGCAATTCATGAGCCAATCACATAGACAGAGTGCCGTGCCCTCACACCACACTCTTGAAGTAGTTTGAGCTCCCAGTCCAAGTAACACCACACTGGTGCAGACCAGCAGCGTGTTCTGTGGCCCCGGGGGTCCCAAAACCCTTTCAGGGGCCCGCGCCATCGAGACTATTTTGGCAGTAAGGGCAAGAAGCGACCTGCCTCTGTCACTGTGCGGGGTGCGCGTGTGCTGCGAAGGCGATGCCGGCACGCCCAGGCACTGCCCCTCACAGCCACGGGAGTGCCCTCGAGGAGGTGGGAAACATGTCTAATCTTATTAAATCTCAGCTCTTGAGGACACTTTTTAAAATAGTCTTCGTGACCATAAAAGAAGCACACATAGAACGCTTGGGTTGCCTATCAGAGAACAGCGGCTGTCCGGAGGGAAGCACTGCGCGACTGTTGGAGTTGCAGGCTGAACTAACCACTTTTTAGGTGGAATGTTATTTTTACTCAAAAGAACAATTTATAGTCTATGATTGTATAGACTTTGGTGTTTGACGACATTTTCTCAAAACTAAGTGAGCTGGTCACTTCAAGAAAGAAAATTGATAGTATTTTTGTCAGTGATAAAATCTGAGTTTTTAAGAGGGAATGAGAATTCTGGAATGCTTGCGTCTTCTCTTGTGACTTTAATAGTACCTCAGTACTTTAAAACTTTTCTAATAAAATTAGCAGATACAATTTCTCTTATATTATTTATTAAGATGTGTCAACACTTAAAAGATCTGCATAAATAGTTTCCAAATGGCAAGTATGTGATGTTACAAAATCTCACAGGGCAAAAGATCCATTCAAAGTCCAAGATAAACCAATATATTTTAATGTAACAGAGTAAGAAACATTTCTTAATAGGATTTCAGATTCCACATTGCAGCTAACAAAGCTTTAAGTACCCTTTGCTGAGTTTTGGTGTAGTATCAAAGAAGAATATACACAATTACCTTAAAAAGCTATTAAAACATTTCTCCCTTTTCAAGTATATCTCTGTACAAGGCTGTTTTTACATTATATGCTTCAACCAAAACATGTTGCAACATATTGAATGGGGAAGCAGATATAAGAATCAAGTTGTCTTCCATTAATAAGACATTAAAAAGATTTGTGAAATAATAAGACAGTGGTTCTCATTCAGGATGATGTTGTTCTCTGCCTCCCACAGCCCAGGGGAATTAGGCAATTGTCTGGTTGCCAGAACTGGGGAGAGAGGGTGCCACTAGCATCTAGTGGGTGGGGGCCAGCAGCACTTGTGAACTTCTACAATGCACTAGACATTTCCTACAACAAGAATTATCTAGTCCAAAATTTCAATAATGCCAAGGTTGAGAAACACTGATTTCAATAATGCCAAGGTTGAGAAACACTGATTTCAATAATGCCAAGGTTGAGAAACACTGTTATAAAATAATGCCACTCTTCTCACTACATTTTTTGTTTCAAAATAGGTATATTAGCATGTAATGGGCTTATTATTGTTATTTTAAACAATTTAATAGTTTTTAAAATTTTACCATTTTAAGTTGTAATGCTATCAATAGATATAACCCACATAAACAAAAGCTCTTTGGTGTCCTCAATAATTTTTCAGCCCATAAAGAGAATCTGAGACCGAAAAGTTTAAGAACTGCTAATGTAGACAATAGAGCAAAGAGATTACAAAGCAAACATGCTGGGCAGCCCTGCATGCTATAAAAATCAGAAAATGCCATGGCTGGTGTGCCCGAGGACATGCTGCTGCTTGTCAAGAAAGGAAGGTGTCTGGAGTGAGGTCTATAAAGAGGCCAGCACAGGGACAGACGACATCGACTTAAGCACAGGTTCTGTGTTACGGTGTGCAATGGCTGAGAGGAGCGCAACCATGACGAAAATTCGTTCACCATGCCCAGAAAGCTTACTGTCTAGAAGGGAAGAGAGACACAACTGAAATTCTAATTAAAATATGGGTAGGAAGAAGGGAAATGTATGCACGGGGTGTATGAGCCTGGTGGAGAGAAGCCTTGGCCTGGGGCGAGGGAGGCCATGGGAACAAGGAGGGCTGCCTGGAGAAGGGACACCTCCTGGAGTCTGCAAGGGCAGCAGGAACGTGGTTACTGGCAGTGGGAGCAGCGCTGCAGAAGGTGGCTTCTAGTGGCAGGAACAGCGCTCGCAAAGACCCACAGACAGGAAACAGAAGTTGTGAAAGGCTGCAGAGAAAATGAAAAACAGACTCGATGTGCCCCCCAACAAAATAGATGTAATGTACTCAATAAAATTGAGATATTTTAAAAATCAAGACATAGCAGCTCTGATAACATCAAACATCCACTCTGTTTTCAGAAGAGAATAGACTCGTTCATAATTTAGGTACGCAGATACAGGGTACTTGTTTTGGGAAACAAAAATGAGACTCCGCTCTTGCATCTTGTAATACACAGGGAAACACTCCTGCCACCCTTTTCCTTTTAAGCACTTTTCTGTCTTTGCACTTGTTCTATCGCTGGCTCACAAGGGCCAACCAGAATGATTGTCTTGGGTGCACAGGTCCTTGGGGGCCAAAGGAGGAGGAAGGCCCCCAGCCCCCACTCAGGGCTCATCTGCATGAACCCCCAGGAATTCACTCCACATGGTTCAGAGAGGGGTTACATGGCTAGTTCATGAGGCAGCATGTGAAGTTGTTTTTCCTGCCAAAAAAGTTGGTCAAGGTGGTTGAATGTTTATCTCAGAAGCAGCAGATCAACACCACTCTGAGAAACCAGTAGGTGTGTGCTGTTCTAGAGCACACTGCGGGGGAGGGGGAGTGAAAGGGAGGGACGAGAAAGGGAGCATTTTCTGATAATAATCAATGCCCACCTATTCCACCAACAGCCTTCATCAAAGGTTGAACCGATCCAAAAGAGACTCTGGCATTTGCCCAGCGGTCCCTGGGGTGAGCCTGCCCTTTCCAGCAGGCACTGGGAAGAGGCAGAAGCAGCCTGTCTGACACGCAGCTGGGACTCTGCTTCCAACAGAAGTCTGATCGAAACCGCTTAAATTACAGACTGGGGACTTGGGTCTCAGAGCCCTTCGGAGGGCCTGTGCAGGCTGGCAGCAGGAAAGCCCATGAGGGCCACACCTGGGCAGGTGTTTGCCCTGCTGTTGAACAGCAGAAGGCAGAGGCAGTGCAGCCCAGCAAGATCCTAGGGAGTTGAGGTGGCGGGAGGAGGCCCAGCGGCTCACAGTGGCCTGCAGGTCGAGGTGATCTGCAAATAGGAGAGGAAACTATCAAGAGAAGCAGGAGGCCCCAGGAGCATGCTGGATGGGACTCTCAGAGCAGACGGGGACACACAGTGAGGGAGGGATGACTGGAGTGGAGAGAGAGGGAGGGCATCCATCCTGGCCAGCCAGATGGCTCAGGGAAGGCAACTTGACATGGAGGGTCTTACTCTCAGGGACCTGGGCTTAAACCCCTCTCTCCAGTAACCCAGTGGTCCAGTTCACTCACGGGACCTTATGGACATCTATGGGCCAAGGGACAGGAAGGCAGTGAGGGTGCCCCAGGAGGAGAGGGTGTCTGGGGGTGTGGGCCACATGTCCCCAGGAGAGCCAAGGCTTTCCCTCTGCTCACAGTCCAGGATGCCATAGGAAGCCTGACAGTGAAGACTTATCAGTCCGGTCTCTAAATCCGAGTAGGACCATATGGGCACCCCCATCAAAGGGGCCATGAGGTAGGTGGCTCAGAGGTGGCCTCACTGCTCACCCCACCTTGGTGTTGGTCCACCACTGCAAACAAGTAGGGGCCTGTTTCACCAGCTGACGTGCAGTTTGCATACATTATATAACATATACATGTGTATTTGGGCCATTGGAGAGTATTTCAGATACTTTGTCAGAACAAATAACTGTGTGCAGGAGCAGTTCCCTCAACCTTTTTCTCTTTCGTGCCTTTTAAGCCCATCAGACAAGCACACTGAGCTAGTGAGCACCGGCCTGCTCACCCTGGAGTAACACCCAGAGCTATTTGTCCATACAGGCTAGAAGAAGTGAGGAGCTAAAACACCATAGTGCAGTAAAAACTACTGTATTAGAGTAATAGCTAACAGTGGGGGCACTGTTCTATGCTCTTTAAAAACATTAGCTCATTTAACCAGCAGTAGCTGGTATGGCATTTTATAAGCAACTTATATCAGCAAGTGAATTACCTGTGTTTGGTGACTAATAATAAAACAAAATGGTTATGCCATCAGCCCACTCCCCTCCCAGGGGAGACAGCCACCCAGGCTGCCCTGCCCCAGGCCCCAGGAGGATGCGCGTTTCCCTCTGCAGACACAGGAGATGATGCGGATGTAACTCTGGATCTGCTATTTACACTCTTGATCTGATGAAAAGCAGGAGTGGAAGGACCTCATACGCGGAGGCTCTCCAACCACAGCTTCGAACTCCCTTTTGTGCCTCACTCGCAATCTCCCCTTCCTGCCAATCGTTCCCTTCTATGACACAAAGTCTCCCTCCCCTCCTTGGCCCTCCCCTCCCCTCTCCCTAAAGGAGCAGGGGGACCACCAACAGCACTGGGGCTCCAGTTACCCTCTGTCTTTTCCCTGCAGTGCCATAGCACAGGTGGCATCTGCTGCCGGGCCACCAGGAGGGGCATGTGCAAGACAGCTCCAATGTGCCTTTTGCTCTGCTTGGTCAGGGGCCCGCCACGTTGGGCCCCATCGCTCTCGGAGGAAGACACCCACCCCCACTGAACTGCCTGGGTTCTCTCTCCTCTCCCATGATGTCTAGTGGCCCGCACAGCTTCTCTGAACTGTACCAGCCCAGCTCCTTAAATAGGAACGGCCTTGACGCCTTTCCCTTTCCCTGTCACATAGACTTGACCTCTAAATGTCCCCTCTGATCAAAACTTTCACTCAACAGTTACTTATCACAAAGCAGGTCTAGAAGGAACTGAGAGTACGATTAGAGTATTAGGTTTTGCAAAGGGACTGACAGTGGGTGACTTTGGAGGAAAGCTGCTTGCCTTGTCCCTGGGCCCTCACCCTGGCAAGGCTAGTTCCCAGCTGCTGAGGACAGTAGGCCCAAGGCTGTTCCCTAGGCAAGCGTCCTTCCCTGTGGCCCCCATCCCCTCAGAGGTCTACAGGCAAGAATATTAACAGTACGGAAAGCAAGACAGTACGGAAAGCAAAGTGGGAATGGAGACAGCGTTCTTGCTCAGAGGCACGAGGGCCGGGACATTACCTGCAGGATGGGAGTGTTTACTAAGCACCTGGGAATAGGACTTTCCTTGATCCAGAACAGCCGACAGAAAGCTCCACAGCCCATCTGATAAGAAAGGAAATTAACCCAAATCCTTGTCTGGGTTCCAGGCTAAGAGGAACCAGGGCAACGAACCTCTCATTACGGAAACCAGAGCAGATTTTAGGTCGCCCGGTGCCTTATACGTGGAAACTGTAACAGGGACATGTGACAGAGCAAACAGTGGGACAGACCCAAGACAACTAAGAGGAAAGCAATGCGCTGTCTTTTAGGGGATGCATGGCAGGACGGCGGCTATCACAGTCTCGGAGGCAGGCGCGAACTCGGGGAACAGACGCAAAGGCAGCCGCACCACGCCGGGCGCAGGCCGAGGGCGGCGCCACCCGGCCAGCAGGCCAGGCCCTGCGCGGCCTCCTGCGGAGCGGAGTCTGGATTTCATTACTGACCTGGTGGGCGGCCCTGGGCAGGTTTGCCAGGAGGGTGACGTGACCAGGTCGTGTTTAGAAAGATGACTCCACACCCGAAGGGGAAAGAGCACCGACGTGACGCAGTGCCAGGCCGCTGTGGGGCTCCAGGCCAGAAATGGCGGCAGCCTTGACCAGTTGGAAGGAGCGGAGGAGGCGACGTCGACGTGGGGAGCGTTTGGAGGGCATCTGGACAAGACCTGGGGGGCTGGGGACGAGGGAGACCGGAGAAAGGAATGGAGGGTGGGCCTCCAGGGTCTTGGCTTGAGCAATTCTGGGTGGACGTGGGGCCATTTAGTCAGACAGAAAAGAGAGGCAAAGCAGATTTGGGGCGTAGTCATTCACGACCCTGTTTCTGAGCCCGGGTGGTGGCACCCACCTGTAGTCCCATAGTCCAAGCTGAGGCAGGAGGATCACCTGAGCTCAGAAGTTTAAAGCTTAAGGCAGTGCATTGTGTGAGGCCTTGTCTTTAAAAAAAAAGAAAAGAGAAAAGGAAAGGAAAGGAGAGGAGAGGGGAGGAGAGGAGAGGAGAGGAGAGGAGAGGAGAGGAGAGGAGAGGAGAGGAGAGGAGAGGAGAGGAGAGGAGAGGAGAGGAGAGGAGAGGAGAAGAAGGAAACAAAGGAACCCTGTTTGGGGACAGGGACATGGCAAATTTGGTTGTCCAAAGCTCTAAAAACGTAATGCTATCATAACAGCTCCCGGGAACTGTGGCGTCATCACTGGGGTCTTCACTGGGGTCTCAAGCTTTACTGGGAAAACCAACGGCAGAGCCCATAGTGTTATGTGTCACCGTCAAGGTCAGCAAACAATGGCTTTGTCCTTGGGTCACTCACTCGTTCATTTTTCCCAGAAACACACCCACATGTTCCAGAAGGAAGGCCTGCACATCCTTCAGTCTTTAGAATAATCAGCCTACAGAGGCCTTTAGATCCAGAATCTGACATTTTGCTTTATAAAAACTATCTTTCTTAATAGAGATAGACACAGAAAAGTACAAGTAAGGCCAAAGCATGGCCTCTCATTCCCCCGTTCAGGAAATGCATCCAAGCATGACCCCAGCTGCCATCCTGGCCTTGCACCACCTCCTGGCCGGCCCGGCACACGTGGCCTTTGCAGCCAGATGAGATGTCTCAGCTGCACCAGTAGGGGTTGGGCTGTTCACATGGGGGGTGACAGGTCAGGCCATGGAGGCGGCTGATCAGGAGCCCAGGTCAAAGCTGCCACCAGCCAGGCCCCCTTTCTCCACCACCCTGCACAGAGTTATGAAAGGTAGGCTCTGAGAAGTTACTCTCCTCTATGTATTTGGTTTTTATTCTTTCTCATTTTCAACTTTGTATTCCTGCCTTTTCTGTTCAATAGAAAAAATAATAGCTACCCTATAATTAGCCTCTTGGTTATTTTATCAAGTCTTCAGATTTTCTGGGTGCTAAAACATTTTGTCACAGTACTATTTCCATTGCATTTCTTTCCTTGTGCTCCATTTTTTCCATTTCTAACTTTTTTAGCTGGACGCTGAATTGTCCAATTCATTTTTACATTTTCATTTTTAGTTATGTTAATTAAATGCTATGAATTTTTCTCTGTGGATAACATTTGCTCTAAGATTTTGATGTATCATGTTTCCATCATTAGTATTTTCTAAATAATTGTTCGCTTTGGGTTTTGGTGATTCTGTGATCCAAAATTTGTTGAGGGGAGCATTGTGATTTCCACAGTTGGTGTTTTTACTTCAATTTTTGTTACTTGTTTCTAAATTTACTGAAATGTGATTACAGAAAATGAACTCCAACGAAGAATTTTATATTTCAAACAATTTTGAGGTCTACTTCATAGTCCAAGGGTGAATTATGAGGACTGGTACACAGTCACCCAAAGTTAATCATTTGTTAAATATTTTGATTACATTACCCAGATTTTCTACCTCCACGGGAGCTGCAGACCCCTACTGGAAATAACTGCTGAGCCAGGAAAGCATTGTGCGTGTGACTCTTTAGGGACAGCCAATGATGGCTTTGTCCATTTGTCATTCATTCACTCACTCATTCCATTCATTCCACAGACGTGTGGAGCATGGAGCACCCACTCTACGCCAGCCCTTCACTTGGCATCAGGGAGACGCGGGTGATGAGGCTCAGTGGCTCCAGGTGATGGGTGCTTGCCACACGGGCAGCACTCAGAGGCTTTCCAGGCAGAAGAAACAGCAAACAATAGAGAGGTTGGTTCCTCTGGAAAGCGGGAGCCCTGGGCAGTGTTGAGGGAATGTGTGTTCCCGTTGTTTTCTGTCCTTTCCACTCTCTCCAGGCATGTTCTGCCCTAGTTACCTGGTCCAGGCTTGGTTCTGGGTGACACCCTATTGAGTGACCTCCGTGATTGCTGTTGTCCAGCTGGCCACAGCGGCTTTAGGATGCTCTGTGACAACCTGGAGCCCTGTGGAGGAATGTTGTCATGCTATAAATCTGCACTGTTGGTGAGACCAACAGACTCTGCACAGTTTTGTGGAAGAAGCGCCTGACAATGAGATCAAGTCGTTCTCTCTCTGGATAGCAATGAGAGACATAGAGTATGTCATGGTATCGCTGTGTTAACAATTTTCTTGATTTTACACAGAACTTTTCAGTTGGTGAAAGAAAGACTTTCTGTATGCAGAGACGAATTTGCCATTAGCAGTTAGTTCAGCAATAGTTCCAGTAAGATGCAAAGCTCTCCTCAAGTTTCACCACAAAATGGAAAAAGATGAAAGCCCAGAAGTGCTCAATGCCCTGGACACACCCAGCCTTGTGAGTCGGTGCATCATACGTGCTTTACAGAAAAGGAGCTGGGAAAAGAACTTCGGTGGCTCAGATCAAGAAGAGCACATGTCTGTTACTCCAAGAAAGACCCAAGTTCTGAAAGAAGAAAACAAATCCATCAGCACACATATGGAAGAAGCTACACCATGCTTTAAATTATTACAGGCAACTGAAGAAATACTCAGGCTCTCCATTCTGGGCTGCAGGACCTGTGTGGAAAGGAAGATGAAGTCCCTGCGGGACCATTGGCTAAAGATAAGAGAGCTGGCAGCGTCCCTGAGAGATGACAACATGGGCAAACCTCTATTAAACGTGCAGATCAGACTTTTCAGGAGAGAGTAAATGAAGTGACTTTCAAGAGAAAGAAATGGAGCTTCTCAGGGTATTACCTGTCAAAGCAGATCACGACTCAGAGCAAAGGGAGGAAGGTTCCGAAGCAAGTGACAAGATGAGCCTTGTGGATGAGGGCTAGAGACCTACACAAAGTGATTTAAAGAACTTGAAGAAAAGCTGGAAAGAGCCATTTCTTCTTCTCAAAGCAGACTCTATCCCTTGGAGCTCTTGATCATTTGTTGAAAGCTCAGGGGGGCTAAAAAGAAACCTCATCTTCCCCAGACAGGAGGTTGCATCTGAGAAAAAGAATGACTGAAGCAGTGGTTAAAGTCAAGCTTCTGGAACCTCCAAATTCTTCTTCCAGTAACAGTTTCCTGACTTCTCAAAGGGATTCCAGGGAGACTAGCACCACCAAAAGACTGCGCAATGCCCACCTGTTGTTTTCTGTCATCGTCACCCTTCTCTGATTCGATGTCTCTATCAACAAAAATAGCAGAGCACACTCACAGATATCTACATATTTCTTTATAGATAAATTGTATGTGTGTACTTACTAACAATAGTCATTATAAAACAAACAAAATACTCTTAAAAGAAGCTATGAAAATAAAAAAGTTCTTAACATATTTAACTTTAGTTATTAATCATACAAAAAGTCTGCTCCCATTAAAATATATATAATCATATTTTTAGTGAGAGCAATGCGGTAGAATTTACATCATTTTTTAAAATCCTGGGATTATACTTTGTGATACATCAAATATCTCATATATCAAAGTTTTCATACATTGATCCAAAGTTCCGTTTATTTTCATGTTTGCTTTTAATGATTTTAGAGCTGAAAAAGCTAACCACAAAGGCATGATGGGACATTGTGCAAAGTGTGTTGTTAACAAGAGGAAGCAAATCCACGTCTTTAGAGAATTGGGGGTATTAATGCAATTTCTTGTCTGATCCAATTAGACCTTCATTGTTTTTAGCTCATAATGACACTGATGGAGAGATTGTTCCAGGTGCAGGAGGAGGGTTGATTCTGCCGTTTTCTTGCTGTTTTCTTGTCCTTGCATAATTACTGTTACCTCCTACCCACCCATTTCTTTGCAGGAATCCATTTCAGCAGGGTCAGTTTGGTTCAAACTAGATGATACATTTTAATAGGGCACAGGTAAATTGCAAAACGTTGCAAGATGCTGAAAGCTACCAAACTAGTCCAGAGACCACTGCCAACACTTTTGCCTAATGAAATTCCCCTTCCCTCAGTAACATAAATTCGACATGACTGGCTGGCACAGGGCGTCAGGGACTATCCAGATAGATTTTCAAAAAGATAAAATAATTATCAATAGAAGATGGAATATCTTCCTTTTGCACCTCGGTGGTTTGTATGGACACCTCCATGTAGAGACAGCCTATTTGTTTTCCAGATGCAGAAAATGAGGCACAGAGAAGTGGCGACTTGCTCCAGGCCCTGAGAGTAAACATTGCAGTCAGAGTTGGGGCCCCAGAGCAAACGCTCTCTCCACGCCACCACGCCGACATCTTGCACTTCTGCCATGCTGTCCTCTCCGTTTCTGGCCTATCTGGACTCCCTAATCCCCACTGAAAACAATGAACCAAGGCAACAGTTTCACACATTAGAGCCAATGGGTAGATGAGAGTAAGTTGGTCCAGTAGCAAGGGCAATATAGAAGGCAGCAGTTTTTGGTTACCATCATATTAAGGTTAGGGTGCAAAGAGTCTCCCCCATCTTGGTTTCTCATGTGAACTGCTCAGAGTGAAATGGTAGCAGGAGCTGCTATAATTGGAAGTTATACATTGAATTAGTGACATTGAGAGCGAATGTCATGACAGCAATTGCTGAGGATGAGCACTGCCGCTGGTCAGCTCACAGGGGTCTGTGCTAAGTAAGGGGTGTCAGGAAGGACACTGGGATGTAAGCTGAGGAAGGGCGAGTTTGAGGCTTTAGAGAAATAAGGACGTTACTAAACGATACATCAGTTTTGTCTGTTTTCAAGGGATCACAGAAGAGCCGACGGCACAGCCAGGGGTGTACATGACAGCACTGATGAGCCCGTTCCCCTAAGACTAGCACTACCCAGGAGGGACAGGAAGGGAAAAGACCACCTGGAACAGTGTTCGTCAGACATTTGGATTTTACAGATAATTAAACTTCTAAAAATTTGGGACTCCACATAGGACCATCTATTTTTAAATCTATCCAAATGAGGACATAAAAATAAATAGGTAGAGGAAGCCAATAAATTTGAGACTTATTAAAGTTTAAGTGAAAACAAATCATACAAATTTGAAATAAGAGATGATAAATTTATTTTTATCCCTTTTATTATTTCGATTGCAAAAAGAATCGGATATAAATACATTAAAATGTAAACCACACATGACAAAGCATGAATGATACATAGAATTAAGTGACATAACAAACTATACTTTTGCAAATATTTTCCTTAGGGATTAATGTTTTTAAAATATAAAATACCTTACAAATCAATATGAAAAACATTAACATCCAGTGGAAATATGGTCAATGTTCTTGAACAGAAAAATCATAGAAATTAATTTAAAATATTGTTGAAAATTCAATGTTTCCATTTGGGGAAAAAATGAAAGAAAGAAAAAATAAATGACCATCATTTTTAAAAGGACATTTTAATGCCCAAAAGAGTAATCTTTGAATCCCAGAGGGCAAAGAACATCACCATATGTTGAATACTCTTAGCTTTGTGAAAACTCACCACTCCATTCTACTGTTTCTCATTTCACCATGAACCAGTAACTGAAAGCAGTCTGTGGACCACTGTTTGAACCACTGACCTAGAAAATTCTGGGCAGGTAGGGAAGCCAAGTCGGTGGAGGCGCCTCATCTGCACAAACACTCGGGATTGCCGGGTGTCCGGGGCATCCCCGCAGAAAGAGGGAGAAACCTGCAGGACTTCCCACCGTGCCCCCGGACCCTAGAACAACAAGGCTCTGCAGGAGACCATGCCAATGTCCTCTGGGTGGGCGAGCCAGCCTGTGAGAGCAGCATCAAAAACCCAGGGAAGCCTGTACAACTCTCGAATGCCCTGCCTCGGAGGGCAGCGAACTGTCCTTGCCTGAGGACCTTGCACAAGGCCCCTCCACCAAAGCAGCCTCCTCCGCTTCTCTGAATACAACACCCCCACCAGAGGTAAGCAGGACCCCTCAAAGGTGTGCCACCCACAGCCAAAGCAGAGGCAGGAGGCCACCCCCTTCCCAGAGCCACCCAGGGACTTCCTCAGGCTCCACCCTCAGAGAAGAGCATGCCTTTGTCTGCAGATATTGTAGACTTGGGTCAAGCTAGATCTGCATTTCTCCAATGACTTCCTCCTTACAGCCCCAGACCCTGTAGAGTCCCATCCTTAAATTACAACAGGGACAATTCTGGCAAGGTACAGAAAGACTTCCAAACCCCAAGTCACTACTGGAGTTAACTGCGCACTCACTCTGTGTCAGACCCTGTCTTAGAACAATGCTGGTGTTCACCACCTCATTCGATCCTCGCCGCATCCCCGTGAGCTGGTCGTTGCCCCCATTCTGCAGTTGACGACATTGAGGTAAGAGGAGCTTAGAGAATGTCCCTAAGGTCACACAGTAAGTGGCCAAAACTGGGATTCAAACTTGAATATGTCCACTCCCAAAGCCCTCATTTTAAGCACACTACACTCCCAGAAAGAGTAGCTGAGAGAGAGAGAAGAAAAAAAAACTACAAACAACCTGAATGTACGTCAAAGAGGGAATTATTACATAAATTCTACAATATCCGTGCTGTGGAACTCTACAATATCTGTTCTGTGTGCAGATATTATGAAGAGATGAGCTAGATGAGCTAGATTAACCTAGAAACCTTCAATGTTATGTGGTTAAGGGGGGAGAAAAGGAAGTTGCAGAAAATATATATCATATATTCAATTTTTCTTTTGATAAAAGTTTTTAATATGTGAATATGTTTGTAGAAGCATCAAAAACTTATGGAAGCTATAGTGCAAGTTCAACACTGAGTTTGAGAGGAGCGAGGTGAGGTTGAGAGGCTGGGGGGTGACCTTCCATTTTACCGTTTGAATTGTTAGGACAAGAATATTTCATTTTCATAATTTAAAAGACAGAAGAGGACCCTTGTTTTTGCATACATTGGCTATAAAGTAGGAAGTAAATAAATGTTTGCCGAACTGAATCAAGTTGAACCTGCCGAGCCTTCCCTGTCCACTGGGACTCCCCACCAGCTGGGCAGGCTGCCCAGAGCAGGGATGTGGAGCCCGTGCTTCCAAAGATAAAGGGCCCCTCTGCCACCAAGGCAACAGCACCAGCAGAGAGAAAGGGCAGCCTTGCCTGCTAGATCCACTTCCCTACCACCCAGGCCTCGATGCTGCTGGGGAGATGCTGCCATTGATCAGCTGGAAATAACTTCACCTTGATGTTTAACTGACTCATGGCTTTTGCATTTCCAGGCAGCACAATCACATTAGCAGCCCCATAACCCAATTATGGCCACGCACACGGCCGAAACTTCTCAGTGCAAAAGGGAATGTCTGAGCCCAGTCGGATGCATTCCTGCCTCCTCTTGGAAAAATCACTGGTGGCATGAAATCTTTAGTCTATTAATAGAGATCTCCTGTGCTCTGACAATAGCAGCTCATAAAAAAAAAAAAAAAATGAAAGAAAAGAAAGCAGCTACCCGGGCGCTGAAGGATGAAACCAGAATTTTGTCACAGTAGCTCAGCCCCTGACTTACTTGGGGCTGCTGGCGCTGCAAAGATGGGGAGCTTTCGCCTTTCAAAGACACGAACTTGAAAGTCACCCAGTGTTTCTGTGGCAACTGTGTTAAGGTGTTTTAAAAGCAAGTGCGTATCAGAAACGAATGTGACGGAGATGCGCACCGAGAGACGCTAAGTGTTTCTCCAGGACTTGGAGGGAAACTCAGTGCGTAGTTGGATCCTAACCACCCTCACACAACCATGGGAGGAGGGGCAACGTGACTGTCCCCAACAGTGGGGACCCGAGGAGCCCAGTAACCTTCACCCAGGGCCACGGGCCATGGAGGCCAAGGCTCCACCCAACCTCACCATGGGAGTGAACTCTCCGTCCAGAACCCGTTCCATCACCCCAGGCCCCAAATCACTCCTGGGGGACCAATAAGTGGGATATCAGGCCTCAGTTTCCTTGCTGGCATGGGCTGTCATCTCAGACCAATCCCTCGGTTTCCTACAGACGGAATATAACGAGCCTAATACCCCATCCCAGGACTAGGAAAGGATCCACAAACCAGTGACGTGCAGAGAAAGTGCACACAGCATTGTCGCTCCACAGCCACGTGGCACTTGATGGCTTTGAAAGCATTTCTGCAGGTTGAACTTCATAAACGTCACAAGCCATCCACCCCTTTCCTGGAGGAGTAAGCAGGACTGGCCCAGTTTTTGCTGTTTAATACACAAAGAGACTCAAACGGCTGGGGACAGGCAGAGCCAAGGCCAGAGACTCTTTTATGCCCAGCCCAGTGCTCTTTCTATAGTACTGGAAGAGCAAAGCAGAGCTCTCCAGTGACGCCTCTACCTCCGAGACCTGCCCCGCCCGAGCAAGCGCGAGGAGCTCTGCCGAGCCACAGGGTCAAGCACCGAGTGGGGCGCCTCCTCCCCCGAGGGCCCTCCCGCCAGCCTGCCGGTTTGTCATGGCGCAGGCCACCCCTGCGCCCCAAGCCAGTCTCCGCGGAATCCGGGCTTAAAGGATTTGTCCATGTTCACCGTCCCCGCGGCACACGGTCCCCCAACACGCACGCCCTGAGCCCCGCTTCTGCGCACCAGGGTCTGGGAACCGCCCCTGCCACCAGCCACGCTTTCTGGGGAGCCCCTCTGTGACTCGTGGCATCGGCCATGCCGTGTCCCGCCGAGCAAGAGGAAAGATGCCAGGGAGTCAGGGGATCGGACGCAGTGCCACTCCACGGTGAGTGTGTTTAAACAGCTCTTGCTCCCTAACTTCGTGTTGCTCAGGGCTATGTTAAAATGAGTATGTCCAGGAAATAGCAGTGAGGAAAGGTGGCCCAGAAACCTTTTTTAGACAGCAAGGAGAGTGTTGGCCTGCTTTTAATTTCGTGCATGTGGACAGACTACAAAGTGAATGGGCTTTGGCGAAATCTGCATTTCCCTACGCCCCTGCCCCGCCTGCGCGAGTGACTCGGTGGAGGGCCCTCCCCGCGCAGGGCCGGCTCTCCTCTCCCAGCCGCCTTGCCCCGCTCCTCCACGCTCCCACGGCGTCACTGGACCTCAGGTGCACAAAGTTCAAGGCAAAAGTATCGCACTGAGAAGATGAGGAAGACCGTGAGTGTGTCTGTGCACACTTGAGCGTGACCTGGGTGGGAAAGGACTTCTAAGCACCGCTCAGATAGCACGGATCACAAGGGCAAACTTGGCCCCTGTGACCACATTAGGAATGTCTGTTTACTTAAGGATACCTTAATCCAAGGAAACAGATTGGTGATAGATTTGAAGAAGATATTTGCCACTTTTAAAACCAACAAGGAAATTTCTAGAATATACCAGGGAACTATCACAAATCAAGAAGGAAAGCCATGAGAAATTTCTAGAAAATTAGACAAAGGTTATGAATTCAAAGGAGGCTAACTAACGCACAAAGAGCAGCGCAGCCTTAGCAGGGATCAAAGACAGAAGGGACGGAGGTTTCACTTGTAAGGTACTGGACTATAAGGAACAGACACCTTCCAGCTTCTGTTTACTGCTTAATTGCCTACCGCAAGGCATCATGAGTATATTATGGGATGCAGAGGAGAAAGACAAAGAGAGCGGAAACCTGAGTCTCTCAGCTAGGACCCGGA
>VSMD01039978.1:0-30386 GCA_008750895.1 Mirza zaza
TATAAAAAAGACACCTGCACTCGAATGTTTATAGCAGCACAATTCATAATCGCAAGGCTGTGGAAACAGCCCAAGTGCCCATCAATCCAAGAATGGATTAATAAAATGTGGTATATGTATACCATGGAGTACTATTCAGCTCTAAGAAACAACGGCGATATAGCACATCTTATATTTTCCTGGTTAGAGCTGGAACCCATACTACTAAGTGAAGTATCCCAAGAATGGAAAAACAAGCACCGCATATATTCACCAGCAAACTGGTATTAACTGAGCAGCACCTAAGTGGACACATAGGTACTACAGTAATAGGGTATTGGGCAGGGGAAAGGGGGGCGGGGGTGGGTATATAGTATATACATACATAATGAGTGAGATGTGCACCATCTAGGGGATGGTCATGCTGGAAACTCAGACTTGTGGGGGCAGGGGGGAAAGGGCATTTATTGAAACCTTAAAATCTATACCCCCATAATATGCTAAAAAAAAAAAAACTTCAGGGAAAAAAATACCTATTTCTAAGAATCTTTTATCATTTTGTCCCAGTTGTCTATTGCTGCATAACAAACTACCCCAAGATTTAGCAGTGTCAAACAACAATTTCATTACATTTTATATCTCACAATTTTGTGAGTAAGAAAGTTGAGCAAGTCTGAGCTAAGAGATTCTTCTGCTCCATGTGGGATTGACTGAGATCAGCTGAGATCAGTGGGTTGTGAACAACTGGTGGGTGGAATGGCCTGGGCCCTGGAAGGTCTAAGATCTTCCACTCACATCTTGGTACCTTGTGGGAAAATCTTAAAGACTGCTTTTAGCTGCAACTGTTGAACAGAACACCAACATGTGAACTTTCCAGCATGGCAGTTGCAAGAGAGTTGAATTTCTTACACTACAACCCAGGGTTCCTAGAAAGAGTTTCTCAAGAAACAGGAAGTAGAAGCTTCCAGTCTCTCAAGGCCTGGTCCCAGAGATGGGCACAGCATTTTTTCTGCCATAATCTATTGATCAAAGCAGTCATTGCGATTTAAAGTGATCCTCACCTTGGGATGGGAGGAATGTCAAGGTATTGGGGATCATTTTTAAACCACCACACAACTGAATTAACTTTCAGTAGTTCTTGCCTGTAGATGATATTTTTCAATTTTTTTTTCAATACCAGAAAGGAAGAATCCTTTGTGTTCCTCTCTGATCTCACATTACTACTCCTAAAGCTGTGTCACAATTGTACCTTACGTTATGGCTACTGTATATATTTTGTCACCACTTCTAAGGTTTATACGAAGATATTTTTACCTTTATGCCCAAGTTGTTTATACACCAATATGACTGCATATTTTAGGCAGAAATTTCATCACACCTATAGCTGTCCTTGTTGTTCTCTTCTTGGCTCCTGATTTTACATACTTACAGACTCTTTGCTCTCCTATGCGTGGGTTGAATGAGCTGCCATTACCAGCATCTCAGCATGCAACAGAATTTTTCTCATTACTGTTAAGCCAAAAAGTTTGTCTATACAGGGACCATATCAACCCAACTTGGCATTTCACAGAAGTAAAAACTGAGATTCAGGGAACTCATCCAAATTATGCAAATAATTTATAAGCAAGTCACAGCTAACATCCAGAGCTCATTGAGCATCTTCATTTGTATTGATGGCACATGTATTTTCTGTTGGTATGTTTTCAAAAGGAACTTTATTAGGAAACGAAGAAGGAGAAACTATTAAAACATGGCAAATCAACCAAAATCCAGAATACTATACCAGAGACTATTGAATTTCCTAAAAGTAAGTTTTAAAAAACTTAATTAAAATTATCAATCATCCTTCAATACATGTCTCATGGCTCAGTCTAAATGGTTGAGACTAATATTCACAGAACAGGCCATCATGTTCACTTGATTATTAAAATCTTTCTCTGCCTAAAGTTACACTTTGGTGAGCATTCCTACAGGACACAAATATCTCCACACTTTTTTCTCATTCAAAGATGTATATCTACATACCTCTTCCCCAAATTTTCTTGTCACTGACTTCCTAATCATTTTCCTTCCAAGTCCCTGATCATTCAACCAAACCAAAGGCCGCAGCCCATGAATGAGATTATAGTTGCATATGTGGCCATTTCTCCTTCTAAGCAAAATGAACAACCAGGGCCACTGCTTGACATTCTGCCTACTGAGAGAATCTCCTTTTACCATGGTTCTTCAGAGATGTCCTAGAAAGGGGTTGTAGCTGTCCCCTTTCTGGGGGGTGGTGCCTGGGTGGTACCTGTATTTTAGGTAGAGACATCTATAAACCTGGCTTGAATCTTCTCTTCTTCTGCCAACTGATCATAGAGAACTTCTTGTGCAGATTGGGAGAAAGAAGGTAGGGTAGAAGTGGGGAGTATGGGCATTTGGGCCTCTTATTCATGTAACTTACTCCTGCCTTCGTGGCCCACTCAGCCCCAATCTCATATACAACCACTTTAATTGGATGATGGAGTGCTGGTGTTGGTGCCCCACTTTATGGCTTGGTGGGTCAAATAACACCCATTTTATGATGGGCAGCTCAGGTCATATAATAACTTGGTGGCCCATGGTTAAGTAGTCAGTCTCTACTAAGACCTTGCAGGCCAAGAGCTGTTTCTCATAAAGAGAGTAGTTCTCTGTAGAGGACAGCAGTGCTTTGCTCTAAATACTAAGGGCTTGTGCTGTGACTCACAGAGGCCTGCCAAATGCTCCAAACAGCATCCCTATGTGCTACTGAAACTTCAGGTACCATTAAATCCACTGAATCATATGGTCCAAGTAGAAGACAAGCCTGCATGGCAGACTGGACCTATGGCAGAACCTTCTTTTGTTCTAGGTCTCATGAAAAACTAGCTGTTTTTCTAATTACTCAATACATTGGCTGGGGTAACACTCCCAAATGAGGAGTATGTTGCCTCCAAATTCCAAAGAGGCCCACTAGACATTATGGATCTTTTTTATTTTTGGAAGGGCCAGATGAAACAACTTATTTTTTGTCCTAGAAGGAATATTTCACCATGCCTCACACTACTGGACCTAGAGAAATGTACTAAGGTAGGAAGTGCTTGAATTTTGTTTTTTATTTATTTTTGTCATATTTTTATGGGTCCCTAAATTTTTGTCATATTTATTTCCATCCCCTGACATACAAATGCCTTATCAATAAGTTTAGGGTCATGGCTACTTCTTGCTCACTAGGTCCAATCAGCATAACATCACCAATGTAATGGACAAGTATGAGATCTTATGGAAGGGAAAGGCAATTAAATCCCTATGAACAAAATTATGACATATGGCTGAAGAGTTCATAGTCCCCTGAGGTAGGACAATGAAGTTATATTGCTGGCCTTGCTAGCTGAAAACAAACTGCTTCAAATGGTCTTTATTGATAGGTATTAAGAAAAAAGCATTTTCCAGATCAGTTGCTGCATACCAAGAACCAGAGAATATGTTAATTTGCTTAAGCAATTAAACTACATCTGATATAGCAGTTACAGTTGGAATCACCACCCAGTTAAGCTTATAACAACTTATTATCATTCTGAAAGATCCATTAGTCCTCTGCACAGGCCAAATAGATGAACTGAATTTGGGATATGATGGGAATCACCATCTCTGCATCTCTTAAAAGTTTGAATAAGGGCACTAATCTTTGCAATCCCTTCAGAAATGTGGCATTGCTTTTGGTTTACTATTTTCCTAGGCAGAGGTAATTCTGCTTGTTCGTTGTCATCATAATAGCCCTAACTCCACAGGTCAGGCACCAAAGTGGAGATTCTGTCAGCTGCTGTGTATATCTATGCCAATTATGCATTCCGGTATTGGAGAAAACAACACAGGATGGGTTTGGGGATCCATTAGACCCACTGTCAGATGGACCTGAACGTCACTGATAGCCTGACCTCAACAGGCCTCAATTCCGAACTGCAACATTAAATGCGGGATCCCTGATTGGTGGACCCATATTAATAAATTTGGCCTGATCCAACTTTTTTTTTTTTTGAAACAGACTCTCACTCTGTTGCCTGGGCTACAGTGCTGTGGCGTCAGCCTAGCTCACAGCAACCTCGAACTCCTGGGCTCAAGCAATCCTTCTGCCTCAGCTTCCCGAGTAGCTGGGACTACAGGCATGCGCCACCAAGCCCTGCTGATTTTTTCTGTATATTTTTAGTTGACCAATTCATTTCTTTCTATTTTTTGGTAGAGATGGGGTCTTGCTCTTGCTCAGGCTTATTTCGAACTCCTGACCTTGAGCGATCCGCCCGCCTCGGCCTCCCAGACTGCTAGGATCACAGGCGTGAGCCACCGCGCCCGGCCCTGATCCAGCTTTATATTCCGTCCACTGTTATCTCACACCCTTGGCATCATTTCCACATGTGTTTCCCAGAACTCTGCTAGTATAAATTAGAAAACTCAAGGAGCTCTTTTGGAGTATAACACTCCAACTCATAGGTCACACTTTGTACCTCACCTGTAGGAGCATGATGGGTCTTGAGTCTAGTTATAGGTCAAGAAGCAAAGAAGAATGGTGGGAATGGGTACTGAGGAGACTCATGATTGTCTTGCATGACAACTGCCTCGATGGAGGCCATTGTGATTTCCTCAGTCACATAATGTTTGACCAAATATTCAGACATCCCATGGCCTAGTAAAGTTGAAACATAAAATTACTCATAACGGGCAGTAAAACAATTTTCTGAATTTAGGAAATCAACAGATATTTGCCCCTTTTCTCTTGCCGACTGTGTCTAGACTTACCATAATTTCTTCCTTGGTATGTTTTTAGGTCTTTCTACATTATAATAAAATCCATACTAGTAATAATAAGCAGTTTATTTTATCATAGTGTAGTCTGTAGGTTTTGTATTGAAGTCAAAAAGCAGTAAACAGTGCTATCTTCTGTTTAGTATTAATATTTGTAGGAAGTATGGCAAGACATTGGTTGGCCTTAATAGTCATTTACTGTGATGAATACTCAGAGACAATATCTCCTGCTTTTCACATTTGTTCACTTTTGGCTTGCTATTTTTATGAATCTACTCACAATTTGGAAGTGGTAGAACACCAGGAGTTGGTTTTCTTCAAAGCATTTGGGCTTTGGATTTTCTGTTTTGTAGCTTCCCAATCAATCTAATACAACATTCTTTTCATTATCCATGCAATCAGTCTTTCTCTTGCCCAGGATTTCCTCAAGATGTCTTTTCTGTTCATGGAGCCCTTTCTTATTTTTAAGGCTGCTATGAATTTCTTCTCAGATGTTAAGATATTTGGTACATAGAGGGGAGCAAATACATGTTTTGGTCTGTCCTATCTGTCCAGGCTCTGGGTTTGATATTGAAATGTAACATATTGAGATCAGGAGCAAAGGGTTTATGGCTAAAAATGGCAAACTAATCTTATGGATTCATCTCCTTTCTGTCATAAAACATCACTAAAACAAAAATATATAAATTAAAATTATATGTATGTATACTTATGTGCATATGTATAAAACACAAGGACAAATGAAATGTAAAATGTCCCACAACGTATGAAAAATTGTCCCAACTTTCAAAAATTAGAGAGCAGTTGGGTGGGTTGTAAGTGTCTGACTAGAGGGGAGGAAATACACAAGAGTGAGTCAATTCAGTTACAGATCTCCTCAGAGGCTCAGCAGGCTGCAAAGAGAAGAGGTCAGGGTGCCCTAGGCCCTCTTGCCTAGACTACACAGTTAGGCAACTGTTTCCTCACTCACACATTCATACACCCCACCAAACGAGAGATCAGAAGTTTATTTTCTGGATAATTTGAGCCAGAGAACTTTTATATTCAGGAAAGCCATTTGAAGAGAGGGTTGTAATGTAAAGGCAAAGGACTAACATCATGGGATTAAAAGAATTGTTATATATTGAACCATATGTACTAGTTTCCTCATGCTGCCATAACAAAGTACCACACATAACAAACTGAGTGTCTTAAACAACAAAAGTGCGTTGTTTCACAGTTCTGCAGGCTGCAAGTCTAGAATCAAGTTTCAGCAAGATTGATTACTTCTGAGGGCCGTGAGGTAGAATCTGTTCAACGCCTTTCTCTTAGCTTCTGCTGGTGCACTGCCTGTTCCTTGTTTTCTGCTGCATGACCCTGGCCTCTGCCTTCGTCTTCACATGGGATTCTCCCTGTGTATGTGTATCTGTGTCCACAGCTTTTTGTAAGGACCTTACTCTAGTATGTATGGCCTTATCTAATTACATCTGCAATGACCCTATTTCCAAATAAGGGCACGTTCTGGGGGGTAGGATTTCAACACATGAGTTTTGGGGAGGACCCGTAAGATCTCCCTTGCTCATCCTGCTCTCAGAATGCTAGTAATTGGGCATGTGACACACATCCTTGTAAACCCTCTCCCTGTGAGATTGAAGAAACTGAAAGCCTTTACATAAAACATTTTTAAAAATTGATTTTTAGTTATTCAAAGATTGTGTTTTGCTTCTGATCACTCTACCTGTCTCCAAGGCCCACCCATGTACACAGGGATTCCATTCAGTTATTTAGATCTTAAATATGAATGAGCACCCAGGGATCACTACATACTTAAGTAATGTTTCTAATAGAAAAGAGAGAGAGTGAAAGCGGCAGTCAGAAAGAGAGAGGCCTGGAGGAAACAGAGACAATGAAGGAATAGAAGAAAGATTTTTAAAAATTGCAATTAACAGTCAACAAGACTGGGTGTGGTAGCTCACACCTGTATTCCCAGCACTCTGTGAGACTGAGACAGAAGGATCACTTGAAGTCAGGAGTTCAAGAACAGCTTGAGCAAGAGTGAGACCTCAACTACTAAAAACAGAAAAAATTAGCAGGTTCACGTCTGTAGTCCCAGCTACTCAGGATGCTGAGGTAGAAAGATTGATTGAGCTCAGGAGTTTGAGGTTGCTGTGAGCTAGGCTGACACCATGATACTCTAGCCTGGGCAACAGAGTGAGACTCTGTCTCAAGAGGAAAAAATAAATAAATAATCACAGAGAGACTAAAGAAAATACTGCAATAATAAATATAAAATGAGCTCCTATTAAAAATAAATATTCAGAAACAATCTTAGAAATTAAAAGCAGGATAAAATTAATGTAGGAGAGTAGATTATCAAAGTAACAATACTATGTAAAATAATATATATTACATTTATTTTTCTGGAGGTTTCTCCTCCCAGTCCTCTTTCCTCCTCCTCCAATCTGAATTTGTTTTTCTGTAAGTCCAATGCAGCAGTCATTCTAAGATGTCTCTGTACTTTGCTGCTTTTGTGGCAATAAATATTTATATTGTAAATATAATGTTAAATAATATAAAACCACATTATATATTAAGGAACAAGATTGAGAAAAGAACTTCACTTCTTAATACAATTCTAGATACTGAAAGACTAAACAGTGCATTGTGATTTATTTTATGGAACAATGTCTTCAAAATTATCAAAGATAATTATTTTCAACCTACTAAGTCAAACTTTCAATTAATTATGAGAGAATGATGAAGTTATTTTCAATCATGCAAGATATTAAAAAATAGTCTTTCCATGTCTTCTTTCTTAGGAAGTTTTTGGAGGATGTTCTTAAGCCAAGCAATAGATTAGCAAGGCATAGGATGTGTGGTACAGGAAACAAAAGATCCAACCAGCAAAGCAAAGGATATCCCAGGATATCCATTATATTGAACCTAGAGAGAAACAAGTTCATATGTGAGCAAGAAAAAATAAGAATGGGAAGGGAGGTCTCCAGGAAAATAACTGGAATTGATAGTTTATTTGACATATATAAGTCCTTGGGAAGATTAATTTTAGGTATTTGTCATATCCCTTGATGCATTTGGACAAACAAAACAAACAAAACAAACAAACAAACAAAAAAAACACAAAGCAAAAGAAAAAGATAAAATTATTAACATTAGGAAAGATTAAAAAATTGTATGAGAAGGGAAATAATCACAGTACACTATTTGGTTCAATGATGAACAATCATTTACATGGTCATAAAATTAGAAATATTGCATATTAATTTTAACTACACAAAAATCCTATAGTGAGGGAAAGTATGGGATGATGATGGAAAAGAACAACATCTTCATTTTAACTATCATGTCTAAAACTGATAAATCAAAAATGGTAGTATAAACATATTATTTAGAAATATGGAAGTAAGTTTCAGAAGAAATGGCTAAAAGGGTTGAAAATAGGTAATTTGGCCGGGCATGGTGGCTCACGCCTGTAATCTTGGCACTCTGGGAGGCTGAGGCGGGCGGATCACTCAAGGTCAGTTCGAAACCAACTTGAGCAAGAGTGAGACCTTGTCTCTACTAAAAGTAGAAAAAAATTAGCTGGACAACTAAAAATATATAGAAAAAATTAGCTGGGCATGGTGGCACATGCCTGTAGTCCCAGCTACTTGGGAGGCTGAGGCAGAAGGATTGCTTGAGTCCAGGAGTTTGAGGTTGCTGTGAGCTAGGCTGACACCACGGCACTCTAGCCTGAGCAACAGAGTGAGACTCTGTCTCAAAAAGAAAAAAAAAAGGAAAAGAAAATAGGTAATTCTGGAGGGGAAGGAGAATTGAAAAATAAGGAAGGGTGAGAGGGTGAGGCAGAGATTACTGATTATAAATCATGTATTATCTGATTTTTAAAACTATTAATATGTGCATATTGTTTTGACAAAAAATAACAAATTAAAAAAGAATACAGAAGCAAATAAATGATACCAAAATATGGTGAATATAATTTTAAAACTTATCTACCAACACTATTTCTTTCCTAAATGTAGCATGATGATTGATACTCTATATTGTCTTAAGAAAACAATGAAGTCAATCAGGTATTTATAGCATTAGCTTCATTGTCAATACCAGTTAACAGACATACAAGTCAATGTAACAGACACATTAATATTTGCCTAATGAGTTTAAGGTTAATTGACCAACAATAGTGGAAGAAAATTTTATTGTAAAAAGTATTTCTATAGAAATGTAAAATCCATAGTCATGTGTATGTATGATTCCATGAAAATGTTATACTAAATGTAGCATTCTGGCAGTATTTGAAGACTTAATTACAAAGGTCTGTTTCATTTTGTGGGTACACCTAAAAATGTGGACCAAATGACTACATGGATTGTAGACATGAATTTATACTTAAAACTCTTGTGAACTCACAGTGAATTGATAACATTTTGTATTAGCCAAAGGTGCAACATTAAGAATCTACAAGGGGAAGAGATGAGGGGGCATTAGCAGAGAAAGAAGGAAATCAGATAGGAAGGAAAGTAAGAACAGATGGCCAGCCAGGCACGGTGGCTTACACCTGTAATTTCAGCACTTTGGGAGGCTGAGCAGAAAGACCATTTGTGACCAAGTCTAGACAAGCCTGGGGAATAAAGTGAGATCCCATCACTACAAAATATAGAAAAATTAGCTGGTGTGGTGGTGCACACCTATAGTCCTACCTACTCGGGAGGCTGAGGCAAGATGATCGCTTGAGCCCAGGAATTTGAGGTTGCAGTGAGCTATGATGATGGCATTGCATTGTAGCCTGGGCAACAGAGCAAGACCTTCTGTCAAAAAGATAAAAAAAAAAAAAAAAAAAAAAGGAAAGAAAAAGATGGCCATCAGCATAGGGTAAGATTACACCTAGACTGTTCTTTGTTTTCTACTACATTGAATGATAAAGGAACTACTATTCTATCAGTAAGCAAGGAAATGTAGGAAAATAGAATTCAAAAGACTACAAATTCTAAAAGGGTAAGCTTCCTGGAGAAGAAATTGACAAATGATTACCAGACATGGAATTTCAATTTTGATCTGATTCTGGTTTTCTGAAATAGGAAATTAAAGTGATATATAGAAATTATTATAAGTTATAAAGAATTACCTGGTGATATGTATGCTATTCATCTTATTCTAATTAACTGGTAGATTTGAAATCATGTCCACAGGGCTTTAGCCGTGATTAAATTTATTGTTGTTACAGGGTTTACTGAAGCACACAGGAGTAATGTATACAACTACTGTAAACAACTAGAAGGTATAGGCTATTTATAGAGTAAAAGTGCAGGGATACTAAAGTCATAGCTTTCAAATTGACCCCCTTTTACCCACTTAGTAATGAATGAAATGTGAAAAAGAATGATGACTTAACTTTGTAAATGTACAACTACATTTTAAAAGGAAAGAATTCAAAAAAGATAATTTAAAATATTTGTTCAGCAATTAAAATTCTTAAATGAAAATTAAAGAATTAAAATGATTTAATACTTTTATTAATAAAGTAGACAAATTATGTGATATTGCTATTCTTTACAGTTTGGCTATAACTTTTGAGCAAACAGTTTTCAATAAAAGTCTACTTCATATTTTGTGTGTGTGAAAGAGACAGCATGTGCTTATTGTAAATAAGTCAACCATACAGGAGTGTATTAGGTAAATATTCTCTCCCTGCCCCATTAAATATCACCACTTGTCTGTGAACTTAACATTAGGTATGCATTTGCCTGTCTGGTGCAAATATATTGCACTTATATACTAATGTTTATAACTTCTGTTTTTTCCAAAAGTTAGAAAATACATTCTGTAATTTTTAAATGTAATTATAGTAGACATCAATTCTTCTTCTTCTTCTTTTTTTTTAAGACAGGATCTCAGTCTGTTTCCCAGCCTAAAGTACGGTGGTGTCATCATACCTCATTGAAACTTAAGTGAGCCTCCTGCCTTAGCCTCCCCAGTAGCTGAGACTACAGGTGTGCACCACCATGCCTGGCTAATTTTTCTATCTTTTGTAGAGATAGGATCTTGCTCTTACTCATGATGGGGTTGAACTCCTAGCCTCATGCAGTCCTCCTGCTTTGGCCTCCCATAGTGCTAGGATTATAGGCATGAGCCACGATGCTTAGCCTAAACATCTCTTCTGATCCATACTTTTAGATCACTTGAATAGCTCATAATATAGATCTTTCATAATTTTGTTGCTAGACATTCGAAGTATTTGTAGTTTTTGACTATTATACTAAAATGAACCTCCTTTTACATATATATTTACATATTGGCTATATTATTTCTATAGGATATATTCATAAAAGTGGAAGTTGCTAGATTAAAAAGAATACATAAAATCATCATCATTATTATTGAATATGTTCTACATGATCATGCTAAAAGAAAAAATAGAAAAAAGGATATAAAAACAGTCTTCCATTACACACTGATTCCTTCTATGTTTAAATAGAAAAGTTTGAAGTCTATCATCTGATATACATACTAACTCGAGGGGTTGGATTATGATTATAATTAGTAAATGTGGGATTGGGTACACCCAGTGACTATCTTGATATTGAATATTCAATGAAGTTCTTGTCTTACTATGGACATTTCATTAAAATGTCTGTGGCAAGTTCTTACTATACAGATATTTAAATTGTTCAATCCTATTGCTTAATAGATTTTAATCTGAAACTACCAGATTTTCAAAGAATATGCAGACTTCTAAAAAAAATCTTCAAATTTTCAACTTTTACTGCTCTTATATCAAATAAGACTTTGAGAATCCAGATGTAACCAGTGATAACTATTTGGCTGGTGACTAGTCTCATTAGGAATGCTTAAAGGAGTTGCCTAGAAAAACAAAGGTATGTGTATCTCCCTGATATCTGCTCAACCCAGAATCACTGCATTGTGACAATTAATCATAACTAGAGTGTATGCTCATGCAGGGTAGAGCTTTGTATTTTCTGTGATGTGTTCCCAGTGGCTGCAGCAGTGTCAGGCATATGGCAGGGACTCAATAAATACTAGGTGATTGTGTATTATTCAAATTTAAATAAGAACTTGAGGATGAGGGCTTTTAAATAATCTGATAACATTTAAATAAAAAGCTGAGAAGCATTCATTCTAAATAGTATATCTATAAAACAATTGAAATCAAGTAACACACTGGATGGGCAGTTATCTGGAAGTCATGGCATACATAGCATGTATATCACACATCATATCACATCATGGGTTAAATCTTATTCCACTTCCTAGTTTTAGCTTTTTAGCTTTCACAGTGTTAGTCTGATTCCAGAATCATCCTTGCATCATGATGTACCTTATTAAGGTACATAACACAACTCAATTCACAGACAGAAAACACAAAACTGTAATGAGACCCAGAGGCACAAGCATTCAACTGGTTTACATTTAATAAATGTTGTGATGAGATTCTTTAGGAAGAGTAAAGACAGATCTCTCATGGTTTGGTGGTATTAACCTGGAAGCAGAAGTATTGACTAATTTCTTAAGGTCCTTTGTACCATTTTAATACCAGGGAAAATAAAAATTTGACGAATTTGTTAATTAATTTTTTGACAAATAAAAGTGAGTAGTAGGGATATTTTCCTTCAAAATTATTAAAAGACAACTTTTAATTTCTACACATTTTTTCCCAAGTGGCAAATGAGAATGTAGCAGTGAAGCTTATGAGACGAAAATTAGGGCCTTTTAATATTTCTGAAAGTAAACTGTTTCCAATTAGAATCACTGAGTAAGCTATAATTATTAAGTTATTATTACCTATATAATTTTTTGGGAAAAGGGCCATCTGTAGCTAAGATATGAATCTGATTTGACAGAATATATACTTTTACATCAAGCTTAAGGACTAATATTACAAAAGGGAGATGTACCTAGTAGAAAATACAATTCAATTACTGAAATTCTCTTGATCTTTTGGAATTATATTTATCATTGACTCACAAAACAATAAAATGTGCTTTCAAAAACTTCTGAAACCATTTTTTTTTGAAATTTATTTCTAAAAGTCACAGAGACAAAACTTTAAAAGCGACACATTTATACTAAGGATACATGCGTGAGCAAAAAAATAAGCATGGGAATACAAAAATGAACACAGTAAAATTTGAATTAATACAGTATTCTGGATACAAGTAGAATACCACTAGATAAGAATTGTTTTACCTCAAAAATCTATGATAGTATGGGTTGAAATAAACCAAGGTTTAGGATAGCCACTTCACTATTCAGATTTTTAGTCATTGTTGACCAGAAGCTAAAACAATTTATTTTAGGCTAAGATTTTCAATGAAATTATAGAACTAATCTTCCATGTAATAAATCAAATTAACATGTTTTAAGGTGATCTGTCTTTATTTAATGGTAGTTGGGGCAAGTCAAATCGTGGAAAGCCCTTAAGAAGACTAAGCACCAAATGATAAAATCGTTAGTGGCTATTGTTTTGGGCCACCTTAAATTTTATTTTGCTTACATATGTTTTACATTAACATTCATGTGCAAATTCTTTTAGGCAAAAGTTTTAACATGGAACTTTCAGCCCTGAGGTCTTGCCAACTGTACTTATAATAGTTTTTAAGCAATTAATACTTTCAGAACAATTCCTAGCTGATACTTAATTGGTTAAAATTGTAAGATGCAGAAATTTTTCTTTAAAGTTTTCTGGTCCCTAAAAATTCAGCACAGCCAAATGAATTAACTGGAAGTAGCATTTTTTTTTTTGTTTTGTTTTGTTTTCTTAAAAAGGAAGTCTTAAAGATGATAACGGATGAAACAACTATATAGGCTCTCTTACACAATCTTTCTAAATTTTCACCCTGTAAGAAATGATTACAATGTCCTTCAGGCTTGCTATATGCCCCACAGAGTCAAAAAGAAAGCCAACGAGGAATTTAACATTTCAACAAGCTAGGAACTATTTACTGTAAGCATATCCTGAAATTCTGGAAGACACACTACCATACTGAGAAAACACTATTAACAGGTAAGCATGTGTTGAAGGCAGTTTATAAATGAAACATTACAAATCTTATGTTTATGCATACAACTTATAAAATAGAAAAAAGTTGCTATTTTTCCAATAGTATAGCATCACACTAACACTATATAGTTAAGATTGAAAGCTTCTGTACACATGTTCACTATACTTCCAAAGCAGCATATGCCTCTTAGACATTCTTGTTTGTTATCTAACATATGCCAATCATGGTTTCTGGGAGCAGGCTAAAACAATCATTCTGCCTTATTTAACAATGAGACAAAGTTAACCAGTTTCAGGGAACTAAAAGTTTCATAATCAGTAAAGAAACATTAAATCCCCACAACAGATTGGAAAATGCTTCTAAGGACATGATATAATCTTAACAGGAGAATGCGTTATGCCCATAGATATAGCGAATGTGGGAATAATTAGGAGCCTGAAAAAATATATCAAGATACATGTGACCTAAATGATTATCAAATCAGTAACTACTACTAGAAAATTAAATATGAATTATTTATGTTTTTCTAATGCAACATCATCCAGTTTACTGCTTAGGACTACTCAAAGCTGTTTTGCCACTGTATTTTGCTGTTAGTGCAAATTAATGTCTAAACAATAGGGAGCAAGCAGTCTGAATCACATGGGATTTCAAAAAACTAGAATGATTGTATATCTAACTTTATTTCTGCAGTCTGAAAATAGTGCTATAAAACTCAATTATTTTCCTAGCTTCTTAGACTTTCTACCATCTTAGATAATTCAAATTAAACATGGTTGCCTGCAAATTCTTTTCTAGAGGAAGTAAAAGCAAAACACGTTTTGGTTATGTTTTGCTGCTGGTCTCCTCAGGTATGTGCTTCATCAATTAGAGCACTAATTTAGGCATTTATTGTGCTACTTTAACATAACAGAACATGAAAAAAACTGACAGTTCAAATTTTAACAAGTGATTTGTTTTTTTGGTGGCAGGCTTATTTTTTAAGTGAAAAACAAATTCTAAAATCAGATGGCCAGTTTGACATGAACTAGAAATTTAAGCCTGTAAAAAAAAAAAAAACACTTAAAAAACATGGAAAGTTGTTTCTGAAAAACACAAAATCTAACCTTTTTCTTATCTTATTCACTTTGGCTTTCTTTTTAAAATGAAGATTTGTGGTAAAAATTAAAGATAACTCCCTCTAAGTCACATAGGGCATCATTTGTCAGTGCCTTGTAATAGAAATATCTCTTATAAATATTTTTAACTTGAATTTCAAAGAATTTAAGGTTTTTTTTTCTTTTTTTTTCATTAAAGCTCTAGTCCAAGTTTCAGCTGTTAAATTTTTTAAAAAATATAATTTGGGGTTCTGATAGAGAGGACTTAGCTGGGCTAAGCTATTTTGATACTCTTACAAGATAGTAAGGTTCAGATAGAGATCATTTCCTGAACATGGTTGACCTTTAACAGAACTGATTATTTCCTCACCCAAATAATTATGCAGGATACTGCCATATCTGCACTACAAAAATCTTGTCAGAATTTATGGACAATTGTTTACCATCTATGTTTAAAAACCTTGCACCACCAGAGAGGCAAAGCAAATAAAAGTGAAAGTAAGTAAACTTGTTTCTAGTCTAGTATATTTACCTAAATAAACTCTTATAAAATCATATGGAAAAATTATTGTATAGAAAGTAATTTTCTTAACTGATCTGTCAGCCAAAAGGTCATTACTAAATCTCTGTAAAAAGAGAAAACTCAACCATAAAATGTCTACCTGTTTAAATAAAAATGCCAACTTTGAAGTCTTTTAACACTAAGACATAAAAAAAGTTTGCAAACTCAAGGTGATACTTAAACTGAAAGCTATAGTTCAAAAATTTGTGTTCCTAGTAAGAGACTAAAATCTTGTCACTGCAAAATTCCCTATGGTTCTTGGCACTGACATCAAAAGAAAAGATTTTAGTCTTTTGGTCACTTGAAACTGCTATAAATACAGCAAGTCTTTAAAAAAGAGGTAAAAGTGAAAAATTGAAGTATAGTTAAGGTAACTACGTCATATACAAGTAAAACATAGTTTGAAATAAACAGTCATTTCTGCAAGGGATCTGAAGACGTAAGAACAGTTTCCCACTGCCCCTTCTTTTTTGAAGAGGATCCTCTGATCAGGAATAATTTCTTTAAGTTACTGTGAGTGGTGTTGCCTGGCAGCAGCTTCAATATCCTAGGCTAGTCTTCGGGTAATTAAGTAATCTCACAAGGAATAATCATACATGGCAACAGGGTAAAAAAGCAGGGCAGTTCTTCCATGCACAAACATTTCAGGAGAAAAACCATCAATTTTAAAGATAACCATCAGGTTTCAGGTATCCTAGCACACTCTAAACCTAAGTTTTGCTTTATACCATCGGTGACAATAAGTTTTGCAGTGAGATTTTTTTCTTTTTTGCCTGCAACTATATACACATTGCAAAACTATTCTGCATCACATGATTTTTAAATGAAATAAATATAAAAATGAACCACACAATCAACACATAACTTTAATACTCCACATTATTTATCTTGATCACAATGGTGGTAACCTCCTTGTCAACAATCTTGTGAGTTGAGGAGCTGATTCTCATTCTCATATCCATCAGGCAGATAGGCTCTCCGCAGCTGGTCTGACTTAGGTATGGAGCCTCCATTCTTCACATGGCGAGACAGGAAAGCACGGACTGCTGGGTGATCAGCCTTCTCAAGTGGGATATTGGCTTCCAGGCACATTTTCACAAAGTCCTGGATAACACTGACTTTCTCTGTTTGCGCAGTACTGTTGCACTGAAGAGATGCAGTTAGGGGCCTCTGCTTCTTTCTCACATTCTGCTCTTCAAATTCTGCCTTCCTCTTGGTATGAGTCTTTGACTTGAGGTGGTCACTAATGGCAGACTTGCGAACATGATTCAGAACCACATTGCAAGAAGTGCAGAAGAGTTTTCCTCCATCTTCATGCAGCTCACCTCCAAACTCTGAGACTCGATCCAGGGGAGTCACATACAAAGCAGTCTTAGAACGGTTTCGAGCAGGTGGTGCTGTTACTACAAATCGTTCCATTCTAGCTTTGAATAAGATTCTTTCAAGACAAGAGAAACAAAGATACCTGTTATAACAACAGCTTATTTTGGAAGTAATTAACAATAAAAGGCAGGGTATAGGCACTCTAAGATTAAAGACTTCAAAAAATGTAATTCAAATTAATAGACTGTGTCCACAAAGTCTCGACTTATCCAAAATAAGCAAGGGAAGGCAAAACTAGAGCAAATTACTAGTTACAACTAGATCCATTCTTTGATTTTTACGAAATTCAAATAAATTAGAACTATGAAAAACAACTCAAACTATCCCAGATGTCACTATCTTTTATAACAGGAAAACATAATCACAGGTCAAGAGGTAGAGTATTAATTAAATTAATCTTATCCAATTTAGTTATGTATTCAAGTTTAAAAGAGCTTTCGTCCTATCACAATTTTGGGGCAACTGATTTTAGGAATTCAACTGTGGGCAAAGTTTGTTTAAACAGGTGGGCTGATAAACTGGCATAATTCTATATGAAGATGGATATAGATTCCAAAATTGTTCTGAGGAGGAAAAAAAAAAAACTAATAAAGAATACAGACCAAATGCAATTTACAACGACAATGAATTAAATTTTAAAGCCAAAATATATAAAGTAAGTTATTTTTTAATGCATGTATAACTCTCCTAAGCTTTCTGAAATGCAAAGTGCTTTCTCTAATACTTTCTCTAAGATATGCAAAGTGCTTTCTCTAATACTTTTTGTTTCCTTTTCCCATTAAAGACTAATAATTAAATTTGTTAACATCTATTTCACTTATCCAGTAGTAAGTTGGAACAAAACCAAGAACTTAACATAGTGTCGAGTATATGACAGAAGCTCAATCAAAACTTGATGGAAAAAGTAAAGGAGCATATTCACTATTTGTCCATATTTATTTTACTTAGAAGCAAGCAGCTTAATACGTTCTCAATTTATCATAATAACAAGCTTTTATGATTACTGGAACTTTATGGGCATTGAAACCCTGAGACAATGAATTATTTTGGTAGGTGACAAATAGTCATTAAGTCTTAATTGTTCTCTGGAGTTGTGCCTTTGGACTAAGCTCTTATAATAACCAAGATGTAAAAAATTAAAATGAATTGACAGAATCCAAGTTGGAATTCTGTTGTGTACAAATATGTTAGTGAAAGATTCCTAAGTGTGCTCTGAAGAACTATGCTTTATGTAATCGGAAACAACAGAGTATTCTATTAATCCATACTAGAGAATAGCTGGGTAACATGAAATCTCTTTTAAAAATTTTTTAAATAGTCAATGTGTTAGACACCCAAGGACCCAACCCAGAGAATTTTGTATTTCACAGAAATTATGGAAAGTATAATGAAGTCTGGGTTTTAATAGGCTTAATTCTATTTTTTACCATCAAAGGTCTTTTTAGGGCATAGCTCTCATTTGCTAAATATAGTGTCAGGCTACAGGTGTGCAATGGCAGAGAAGGCAGATATGATTCCTGTGTAGTACTTAGTGACTTAGTGAATTACCATTACACATATTTGTATTTTAAGTTAATGGTATGTGTTTCACACTCCCATAACAAATCAGTCCCGATTATGATTAATGGTTCTAAGTTAGTTATGAAAAACATTAAATATTTGCACTAATGCCTAAATCTTACTTTCTAAGTGAAACATCTTCTATCTTTAAATATTGAGATTTCAAACTTTAAAACAGTAAGTATGTAATTTTTGTAACATAAAATGCTCAATCACTTGTGTAAATGTGAAAGGCCTATATACTTTAGAGTGTCTAGTAACTTTCAAGAACCCTGTTTGTGTTACTGCAGAGGAAAATAACTACCCAGTAGAGGATGCTCGAGTTTACATTCCTGAAGAACAAAAGTGTTTTCAATAGAAGATAGAGATATTTTAAACGAGTAAGTTAAGAAGTTAAGAGGAGTTAGCCAACAAAAGAGAAGCAGCAAATCATTTACTAGATCAAAATTAAAGTCATCAGAAGTTTTCAAGTTTAAATGTTTACCGGATTAGTTTCCAGTTTTTTTCGTCTTGATACTTAGTGAAGGGTCTCCAGCGCAAAACCAGAGACGCATCAAATCCTGGCACTTTCCGTTTGTTCAAACCCGGAGATGCCTTCAAATCAGTTTTTCAACAAGTGGTGGTGGGGAAATAGTTTCTGGGCTTGCACCCTATTTTCCCTGCGGTGCCGGGAAGTCATGCCTTTACTGTAAAATGCAAAAAACAAATGGAAAGGAAAAATGGGGGAGGGGGAGGAAAAAAAGGGTGGATGAAAACATGAACAAGAACGACCGCGCAGGTGTCTCTAAAATCGTTCTCCAGGTAACTCTACACCACAAACCCGATCTCAATGTTAACCCAACACTTCCCCTCCCAGTTCCTTCTCGGTAGTCCGCCCCCCTTTCCACCTCCTCGCGCTCCCCAGGCCCCGGGGTTCGGGCGGGGGTGGGAGAGAGGAGGGGCGCGGGACGTTCCTGGCGTCTAGACTCCCTCCTCCCGCGCCAAGCCCAGCACGCCGGCACCCCACCGCCCTGAACCCGCTAGTAGGGCCGAGCCCCAGCTGCCAGCCGTGGGCCCAGGAACTCGGCAGCCGAGTTGGCGGCAGTCTCAGGGGAGGCGGCGGCAGGAGCCTGCGGGAGGCGGCCGCTGTCAGGCTTCCCGTCTCCTCCCTCTTCCTCCCGCCGACAACGGCGCCCCGGCCCCGCCCCCGGCTCCCGCTTCGGGACGGAAGGCCCGGGGCCCAGAGCCCGCACCAACGGCCGGGCCCACCCTCAGCCTCCCTAGCTGTCTCGGTACCGTAGGATCGAGGCCGCCGTTAGGGGAAGTAGATGAGACACGGTCGGAAAGGGAAAGAAGAGGAAGAAAAGGAAGAGCAAGGGGATGAGGGAGAACGAGGACTCGTCGCTGCCGCCGTCGCCGCCGTTGCCCGATCGAGCCCCGCGGCGGCCGCTGTGTCCCCCGCCGCGCCCCGTCCTCCTGCACCGCCTATGGCAGAGCCCGTAGGCGGTCCCCAGCAACCGCCGAGTAGCATTGACCAACAGACCGCTGGTCTATCAAACAGACGGCTGGTTTGGCCAATAGTAATGGAAGGGCAGGCATAATAATGATTGGCGGCTAGATTTATCCAGTGAAAACTGTGGGCGTGGGTGGGCGGAGCCGGAAGTAGAGCCCAGCCGAGAGGCCCCTGTCCGGCTAGGGCGGAGGGAAGGGGGAGGGAACTAGAAGAGGAGGAGGTTAGCCAAGGCAGCTACAGCGGCGGCGGCGCAGGGGCTGGTACGCGCTGGGCGGCGAGAGCCTCATGGCGGAGGAAGAGAGCGACCAAGAGGCCGAACGCCTCGGAGAGGAGCTCGTGGCCATTGTGGAGTCCCCGCTGGGCCCTGTGGGGCTTAGCTCTGCGGACGACGGCAGAAGTGGCGCTGGCGGCGGCAGCTGCGGCGGCTGCGGCGGTGGCGTCGGGATCAGCAGTCGGGATTACTGCCGACGCTTCTGTCAGGTGAGGCGCCCGTTGGCCGCCCCGACTTGTCACCCGGGTCCTGGGCCTCTCTGCGTCTACTGGCCTTCTCATCCGCGAATCTGAGCTGTGTTCAGTGCTCGCTTCTCCAGCTCAACAAGGAGGTTGAGGGCGAAGCTCCCCCCTCCACCTATCCAGCTTGGGATTGGGGGCGGGGAGCAGGACAGGGGTGACCCGCTGGCTTAGGGTTGCTAAGAAAGTGAGAGTTGGTCGGGGATGGAATGGCTGGAGAGAGGGAGGGTCAGCTGGCCAGAAAGCTCTGTCCTGACAAGCCTCTCCTAAACAGCCCCTTTCCTGCCCGAGAGTCCCGCCTTTCTTATGTTTCCTACCTTGGTCCTTCTCACCTCCTTTTTAACCTCTGGTAACGTTTTTTGCCTCCTCTCCTGCCCCCCTTGCCCCTTGTATTTTCCCCTTTTTCGGGCATGGGAGGCATGCCAACTCCCTACCACCTCCTCTCCTGTCATAGTCACCCTTCCCCCTTCAGCTAGGGTCTCCTGTCATCCCTTCACAAGATCCCGCTGGGCCAGTTCTCCAATTGGCTCAGGCGCTGACCCACGCTGATTTAGTTACTTCTTCGGGCGGGGGGGCGGGCGTTAAGGCAGGGCAGCGTGATTGTCATCTTTCCTTTTTTTTTTTTTTTTTTTTACTTCCTTCCCTTCCCTTGACACATACACTTATTGTCTAATTAACTTTCGTAGAGAAAGTCATTTTCCTGAAACTCTGGCTCCAGTTACATCCTCAACCCCCATTATTCTTTAAATTACAATGTATTTTATTTAGCCTGTAAAATACGGCGTCTGAACAGTGACAGTAAATTATTTACTCAGTCCACTGTCACCAGGATTTGATGTTGTTTAAAGTGTTTGTAATCAAATGTTATAGAACCAAAGTACTTGTTTGTGGGTAACGTTTGTGTATGTACGGTGCGTTCTCATCTATGTACATTTGTAATTTAAATGTTTTGTTGTCATTCACAACACTCTTTGTTTTGTAAGCCATTTTGGAACAAAACATCTACTTTTTCCATTTCATTCATCCCTTTTTAAATTTGTTTATTATTTTGGATGTATTAGGGTTCAAATCCTGGTTCTACCACTTCTAGCTCTGTTACCTAGAACAAGTTGCTTAACCTCTCTGTGCCTCAGTCTCCCCTTTTGCCAAATAGGGATAATAGTTAAATGAATAAATTTATGAAGAGTTTGGATCACTTAGTTATTAATTTCATTTTGATAACAGGTAGGAAATAAAGTTAATGAGAAGTGAGCATCATGTTTGTTGAGATTTGATTTTATGCCCTTAAAAGCACTGAAAGAAAAAGAATGGAGTTGACATTTTCAGGTAAGTTTTTAATGCTTTAGTTCAAATTGTCTTTTGATTTCATTCCCCCCCCCCAATAAATAAGTTGGTTTGAAAGTTATAATTGGCATATAAAAGGTGTGTCAATTTCTTTGGCATTGCACTCTATTTAGTGACATTCTTGAAAATATATTTTTATTTTGATAATTGGCATTCACTGAACTTAGAGGTTCAGTTTCTTGTTTTCATAGCACTTGTTTTCTAACTATACCTTTTATATTATGCTATTGGTAGACTTTGTGTCTATACAAATTTTAAACTTCTGAAAATTAGGATACAGTTTATTTATGGGCAGAAAATCTATATCTTTCTGTTTTGCTTTTTATATCATTAACGAGCAACTTGTTTTGTTTGTACTTAGCTTAGCTAATTTATTTGATCAAATAACCTTTAATTGCAGTAGAATTTGAAATTTTATAATGAGGGTTAGAACGTTTTTGAAGAACTTTTAACTATTACTCTGTTTCTTGAACTCAATTTTAAGAACAAATGGACAGATTTAGACTGTGAAATACAGTGTCTGAACAGTGACAGTGAAGTATTTAAGATGAAGTCGACTATTTTATAAAATTTCACTACCTCCTAAATGTCCAAGGAAATAAAACCGAACAGGAAGAACTTAATTAACTTTTATTTTACATTCCTAAATTGAGTGTTATACTGATATACTTTCATGTTAGTGACTTTTACCTGAAATCTCATTACCTATTTTATAATACTCTAGATTACCAATAGATATGTTCTTAGGTTAGTCTCCATCTTGCAGATGATCTTTGTGAAGTTATTTTTTATATTAAAACTTTTAGATGGAATAAAAAATTACCTTTATTAAATTGGATTTTATCTACTGATTAATAAAATTCTATAGTTATTCTGTTTTATTTGCCAGTAAGGTAAGCAGTCGATTTTATAATTGAATTTCCAAAGATTGTTTCATTTTAAAGATTTGGTTTTCTAATATTTACTGAGGGTAATATTAAACATTAATATTAAGTATTAAAATGAATTAGAATTTATTAGTAAATGACTTAATTGTGAGTAATCCGTAAAATGGCCAGTATGCACTTGCGTGGGTGATAGTTAACTAAATATATGAATTATACACACAGCCTGATGGTGTTGGGAAGAAAGGTCCAATTTATCTTCTTCCTTTTAGAGGGAAATATGGAGAGAGGAAGGAGTACTTCTAGAGAGATTCTTCTGTCTTTTCTCACAAGGAAAAGTAAAATAGGAGATAAGGTGTAATGTTGGACTAACTGACTCTATCACATCCTCCCTGGGCTTTTGTTAATAGACTCTCAATAAATGCTTAAATAGAATTGGCCCTTAACTGATACTTAATTTGCTTTGAGGATGAAAGATAGGAGAAAGTAACTTTTATTGAGGGCCTACTAACTCTTGGCCTTCAGATAGCAAATTACATAGTTGAAATTGAGGCCTGAACAAGTTAATTTGTCTTAGTTTCTGATAGGCAGGTAGACAAGCTGGGATCTGAACCTAGCCTTCAGTTTCTCCTGAAAGGCAGATTGAAATTACAAATAAATTTTCAAATAATTATGGAGGGAATTTTTTTTGGCAAGTGCTGCAAAGAGAAAAAAGTTACTGGAAATACTCAGGAAATCATGGATGAAAAGTTTAAAAAGTACTCTTTTGTTATGCCACAGTAGTAAAAAATATTTCAAAAAACAGATCATTATCATCTGTTTGGCTTGTTAGGTGCCATGAACATTTCTCCAATTCCTGAAGGTTTTAATAATTCAACTTATTTTGTCACCAAATGTATTGAAATATTTTTTTTTGACATAAATTGATTGTAAACTAAGCAAGTTAAGGTACTTTCTTCTTATTCAGTGCCAGAGTGACTATAGTACTAGAGTAATAAATATTTCTGGAAACACTGATACGTTGATTAAGATAGACTTTAAATTATTTCACACTACAATGGGGTTAATAGTCATTCCATCAGGATGTCATAAGTATAAAATGAGAGAATGAACATAAAGTGTTTAGTACTATACCTAGCTCATAGATAGGCTTAAAGAGATAGAGGCTATTAATATTTCTCTCTTGTGAAATCCTCTGAGGATTTAGGAGGGACATTAAAGATAATCTAATCTGTAGGTAGTTAATAGTCTGTGTCCCATAATAAACTTTAGAAATGTTATAATTCTTAAATTCCATTATTTAACTAGAAAAGCTGAAGCACAATAATGTGCAAAACAACTGCATTTTCTCTATGGCAGAGGTTCTCAGAGATTTGGTTCCTACACAAGACATTTGGCAATGTCAGGAGATATTTTTTTTTTTTTTCCTTTCTTTTTTGAGACAGAATCTAGCTCTTTTGCCCAGGCTAGAGTGCTGTGGTTTAGCCTAGTTCACAGCAACCTCAAACTGCTGGGCACAAGTGATACCCCTGCCTCAGCCTCCCAAGTAGCTGGGACTACAGGTGTGTACCACCGCCTGACTGATTTTTTTTTTTTTTTTATTATTATTTTTCATAGAGGCAGGCGTTGGTCTTGCTCAGGCTGGTCTCCAACTCCTGATCTCAAGTGATCCTCCCTCCTCAGCCTCCCAGAGTAGTGAGAGGAGATATTTTTGATTGTCCTTATTAGGGTAAGCTGTTGGCATAAAGATCAGAGGTGCTGGTGAACATCCTACAATGCACAAGATAGCTCCAACAACAAAGAATTATCTGGTTTAAAATATCAGTAGTGGCTAGGTTGAGACTGAGAAACTCTGCTCTACCCTTATTTGGGACTCTTAGTGGATACTTTATGTCTGTAATGCTGATACAAATGGCAAAAAAGTTTTTAATGATCCTCAAATGATTTTTGAGTAACTACCATGGGCCAGGCACTGTAATAGGTGCAGAAATGGCAATCTTAGCAGAAAAAAGAAAGGGTAATTTGCCTCATTGTTTTATAAAATACATGCTAATCTCTCTTACTTTAGAGAAATTAAATTGTAATTGTTTTAGGAAAAAACAATCCTTATCTCTTGGTATAGAATTTACAAAATATAATTCTATGAGTAGTTTTTTTAAGTATAGTATACTTTAACAATTCTTGCTATTAATTGGAATTTTTAAAAATTTTCCTTTTATTTTTATCAATGTATGTAGTTTAAAAAGTCATACAAGGCCTAAATATTAGGAATTGCATTTTGCTGCTAATAGAGACATGGTTTATATTTATTTCTCATATAAACAGTCTTGATAGTGTAGGGATGGTATGGTAGCCTTATCATTATTATACAATCATTTGCTCTTTCTTTCTTATCAGTCGTCCTTATCTTCCCATCCATCATGATCCAGGATAGTTGCTGAAGTTCCAGCTATCACATCTGACTTCCAGGTGTCAGGAACTGGATATCTCTGTGGGGGAAGCCCAAAACAATTTGCCCTAAATTCTACTCAGTGACTTCAATTTTTTTAGCTATCCCCATATGAAAAAAAATGTTAGAAATTTTTTTTTTTAAGTTTTGTTTTTTCTTGGTCAACACATGCCTATGATTCTTTTAGTAAGGAAGGAAAAAAACAAGAATGGATATTATAGAAGCAACCAGCTAGTTTTTTGGGGGTTGGGAGCACAGCTTATATTAATCATAAACAATAGCAGTCATGCTCTGTCCCTTTCCTTCCCTAATTTATTCTCCAGAGACAATCATTTGCAACTCTTTTAGATACTTACCTCCATGTTTATAAATAATTTTTTCCCTAGTTGTAGATGTGATCAGTTGTCTTAGTTGAGAGAGAAGATATGGACTGTGTCACCATCTCACTATGTACACTTTGATTTTACCCTGTTTTCTCTATGCCCTCTTCCCTCTACTTCCCCTTCCCTCTTTGTGTCTAAGTATCTTATAGTTTAGTCTTTTCATAGAATTAAAAGTTGATTTCCATTATTTTGATTGGAGAGGGGATCTGAGGGAGATTTTTAACTGGTGTTTCTCTTTTCTTCCTTTTCCTTTCTACCTTCCTTCCCACCTTTCCTCCCTCCCTTCCTTCCTCTTTCTTCGTCTGTCCTGACAGAGTCTCACTCTGTTGCCCCTAGTAGAGTGCAGTGGTGTCATCATAGCTCCCTGGGCTCAAGTGATCCTCCTACCCCAGCCTCCTGAGTAGCAGGGACTATAGGGCCCGGCCCGGCCAGGACGCCTGGCTAATTTTTCTATTTTAAGTAAAGATGGGGTCTCCTTCTCTCTCAGGTTCGTCTCAAACTCCTGAGCTCCCACCTCGGTTTCCTAGGGTGCTAGAATTACAGATGTGAGCCACCACACCCAGCCTCAACTGATCTTTCTGTTTTTGACTTTTTATTTCCACTTTTGGAGGTATATGGAGCCTCAGGTTTCTGAGATTTTCTAGGGTTCTGGGATTGATTCAAGCACACATCAGCTTGTTCCTGAACTCCCTCCACTGATGGCTTGGATTTAAGGTTCTCAGGTCTGTTAAGTCAGTTACTACTCATTCATCTAAATTTCCTGCTACCCAAATGTAGACATCTCTCCTTTCTCATTCCTTTTTTCCTTGTGGGTTTAGGTTTTTTTAAAACAAATTTATTTTTACTGTTATTTTAATGGAGCTTTCTGGTGGGATCAGAAGTAAATATGTGTTCAATCTTCTAGTTCAATCATTTAACTAGAAGTCTCAAATTAATATTTCTAGTTCAATAAAGGATAGGGAAAATACTGAAAAGAAAAGTATTGAAATAATAATTCATGGTGACTTATTTACTTTTGAAAAAGAGTATGCTACTTTCTGATTTATTCTATAGTGAATATTAAGAGCTAGAAATAATTTCATTGTATGGATTTATTTTGTGTGTTTCTTTTGGCAAAATTATTTTTATTTATAAATTGCAAGTTAAAATTTTTAGTTTTTTAAAAAATGGTTTTCAAAATTTGGCACATTGGGACATTTTCAGTGTCAATGAAAGGTGAAATCCATGAAAAGGCATTAACTTATTTATTATATTAATAATTAGGAAAAACAAAACAAAATGAACCTTAGATCTTGAGGGCCGTATTTGGGGAGCTAACTGCTTTTTTTGTTATTGTTGTTTAGTGCTTTTTTAGGTTGACTTTCAGAGTTGATTTGCACTAATTGTTCATAATGACATTGTAATAAATCATGGAAACAACATCAATGACCAGTGTTAGGGGAGTTGATATATATAATGGAATCCTATGTCCCTTACCCCCAATCATATTTTTAAAGAATATTTATTTATATAGGAAAGTGTTTATAGTATAATAACCAACTGAAAAGATACTGGAGACAGTTGATTTCACTTTTGTAAATAAAAATGACTGAAAAGAAATATAACAAATTGTTAGTGATGGGTGACCTCTTAGTGGTATGTTTGAGGCTGAATTTTGTTTTTTTCTTTATACTTGTTTATTTTTTAGATTTAAAAAAAAAACTACCTTTAAAATCAAAGAATAAATAAAGTATAAAAATATAAATGTAAACAATTTTTTTTCTTTTCCTACCTCACAGATTGTTTATTTTCTACAAATAAATGCAAGATTATCCTTGATGATGATGACAAAATTTTAATTTTGCCTTTCCCAAAATATATGAGATGATTTTTTTTAAAAATTAATTGGTTGAGTGAACTTATGAAGGTCATTTTAGATTGACCAATGAGATCCTAAGCTTCAGTAACTTTTTATACTCAGTCTTTCATTAGATGCATGACTATTATTACTTTCTAAATAACCACTTATTACATTGCTTAAAAAAAAACTATGTCAATTTTAGCTTTGTAGGTAAAATGGTAGGAGAAAATATTTTTAAATGGAGTTCACTGCTTCTAAGTTCTTTAATGATACCATCATTTTGCAGTTCTGCCAAACAGAAGTAAGGCACCAGTTGTACTGTGATTGTTGGCACTGATTTTTTTTTTTTGATTTTGCTGCCAAAATGTGCTAAACTATACTTTAATTACAACAAAAACAAATAAGAGAACTTTAAATTAAATTTAAGAAATCTGTTGTAAAATGTGTGTCTGGTGGGGTATTTGAAAAAATAAAATATCAATAAAATCTAGTCAATTAAATGACATTTTAAATGTATATTAATATGTAATGTTAAGGATATTAGGAGATGGTGGGATGCTGATGGCAAAAACTGTGAGAGGTTGATTTGTGTAATGTGTTATGTAAGATCCTAAAGTCCAGCATGTTAACTCTGCACTGTCAACTCTCCCAAGCAGTAGTAAAAATGAAAATAACTGAAAGACTCTCCATCTAAGCAGTAGATTTTTGTTGAAGCTTGTCAGTTATATAAGGCACTGGAGATGTAGTGGTAAGCAAACAGGCATTGTCCCTTTGTTTTAGAAAAGGTATACAATACTATATATGGGGGCTAATAGGAGGCTTGACTACTTTTTGGATTCTTGGGCAAGTTCAGCTCTGCTGAGATTCTTTGGTTTAGTTTGAACAGGTTGAATTTAAGGTACTTTTGCCTCGTCCAAGGAGAGATCTTAAAGGTAGCTGGATTTACAGATACCAGACAGAGTTCAGAAGGCAGATCTGGTTATCATCTGTCAATGATATTTGAAACAATATGTGTAAATAAGCTCATATAAGGAGAGAATCTAGACAAGGAAAAGAAGAGGACTTAAGCCTAAAGCGTGATTAAATGGTCCAGTAGGAAGGGAGAGTCTTCAAATGAAATCTGAGAAGGATTAAAGAGGTTGGAGAAAACGAGAGAACTATGGTGTCACAGAATGCAAGGTAAGAGATGGTTTCAGGATGAGGTGAATGGCAACTGGCATAGCAGACTGTTGAGATCCAGTCATTGAATTAACATGGAGTCTTAGGTGACTCTAAGCAGAGCAGCTTTGATGTAGTGATGAGATCAGGAGTTAGGCAGGAGCATTTTGAGGAGTGAGAGGTAAAGAAATAGACAGTAAGTATATATTAATATAACCTGTAAAGAAGGAGGAACAATATGAGTGGTAACTGAAGGGACTGTGAATTCAAGGTAGGATTTTTTAAAAAAATTGATGAGAATGGGTATGTTTAAAATCTGATGGGAATTATGCATTTGAAAGGAATATTGTAAATCTACAAAAGAAAGAAAGAATAATCCATATATAAGATTCCTGAAGGGAAGGAAGGACAAGATTCAAAGCACAAGTGGAGGGGGGTTACTTTATATAGGAGCTTTTTGGTAGGAGGAAGGTTTATCTGTGGAGACTACATGCAGGTTTAAGGAGAATGGAGGTCTAAAATGGTAGTTGCCTACAGAGGTGGATTGAATTTACCTACAGAACTATTTGCATTTGCTGATTATGAATGTAGAATGACCACTAGTCTATACCTTTGTTTATTAGAGCTTATCTTTCTAGGTGAAGGCATGGAAATTATGAGTAAGTTACACACATTTGGGATTGGGTGTAGATGATGATTGATCAGTTAATTGACTTTGAGAAAGAAGGACACAGGTTCATTTTCTAGCTCTGTTTACAAAACAGTACAGAGAAGTGAAGGGTGAAAATATAGAAGGAAGAGAAGTGGTTATATCAATAGATATTAATAGACAGGTGCATAGCATTGCCCTGTATACTATAAAAACATCTATATATGTATGTGTATATAGATAATATCCTAAAAAACATGTGCACAGTTTATTAATATGTATTTTGTAGAAATATTTTGTAGCCTAGAGTTTATGGACATTAGTATGTTTTGGTTACTCTAAAGTTGAAATATTCTAAATACTACTCAAGTCTTGCCAATGATTAAATGTGTGTTTTATGTTTTAATATCTGGAACATTTTATTAGAATATTCTATATATGGATATATGTACATAACTCATATTTTGAGTAGTTTTCATGTATAGGAACCCTGATAAGTCCTTTACCTGTTTTATCTCATTTAATCCACTACCTTACAGGGTATGTGCTATTATTGTCATTTTACAGATCAAGAAACTAAAATCAGAATAGATTAAATGGCTTAACTAAGTCATGTAGCTAGTATGTGACAGTCAGACTGGAACCTGTCCAGTCTGACTATCAAGAGCCAGCCTGTGCACTTACCACTACGATATACTTATACATTGTATCAATGAATATGTATTTGGTATCTATTGTAGCATCTGTGCATATATACTACAGCATATAAAAACAGTTTTGAGTAGAAGTAGTGGAATGGACATTGATAAAAAAAGACTCAAAGGAGCAGAAACAGAAGATGTTCATAAATGGGAAGCAATATGGAGATACTTTAAAGCGATACAAGTGAATCTACCATTCGATCCAGCAATCCCATTGCTGGGCATCTACCCAAAAGATCTAGTGACACTCTACAAAAAAGACACCTGCACTCGAATGTTTATAGCAGCACAATTCATAATTGCAAGGCTGTGAAACAGCCCAAGTGCCCATCAATCCAAGAATGGATTAATAAAATGTGGTATATGTATACCATGGAGTACTATTCAGCTCTAAGAAACAACGGTGATATAGCACATCTTATATTTTCTTGGTTAGAGCTGGAACCCATACTACTAAGTGAAGTATCCCAAGAATGGAAAAACAAGCACCACATATACTCACCAGCAAACTGGTATTAACTGAGCAGCACCTAAGTGGACACATAGGTACTACAGTAATAGGGTATTGGGCAGGTGGGAGG
>VSMD01039983.1:0-25661 GCA_008750895.1 Mirza zaza
CCATTTCCAGCAGCAAAGCATAGTCGAGAAACAAGGAGCCGGTGGGAGGCCAAGGCAGGAGAATCCCTCGAAGTCAGGAGTTCAAGACCAGCCTGAGCAAGAGCAAGACCCTGGCTCTACCAAAAATAGAAAGAAATTAACTGGCCAACTAAAAATACATAGAAAAAAAATTACCCGGGCATGGTGGCGCATGCCTGTAGTCCCAGCTACTCGGGAGGCTGAGGCAGGAGGATCACTCGAGCCCAGGAGTTGGAGGTTGCTATGAGCTATGTTGACGCCACGGCACTCAACTCTAGCCCGGGCAACAGAGTGAGACTCTGTCTCAAAACACACACACACACACACACACACACCCGAGTGACAATTGGGGTTCTCACCCTTCTGGGCACGTTGATGACAGCAGGGCACCTGGTTCACCCCAGGCCTCCAGAACGCCACGGCAGAGCTGGGGACCCTGCTTTGAAATCGCCGCCTCTCCAGCTCTGTGCTCACACCAATTTTTTCCCCAGAACTTATTTGTGCTTAACCAAGGAACCTGAGCTTCCATATTAGCATTGCGGAGAATCCTGCAGGCTGGCCACGGTCAGTCCTTTCTTTTTCAAAGTGCAAAAAAACCCACACCATTTTGCCTTCCTTCTCCCTCTCTTCCTGCTTCCTTCCTCCCTTCCTTCCTTCCTTTCTTTTTTTCTTTCATTTTTTTTGTGTGTGTTTTTTTTGGGGGGGGGTGGGATGGTGGTGCGCGTTCAGGAGTCAGGCTCCGTGTGAGATTTAGTAGGAAGGGAAATTGAATTTTTTAAGTGTCTGAGCCAAAGGCATCGGGGTAACTTTCGAGTTCCCCCAAATCTTCTGGTTTTCGCTGGCTCCACACCGCAGCTCCGAGTGCTGTGGAAACGGCGCTTTCCTCCGCCCGCCGGCCGGAGGGCACTGACACCTGCACACCTGCTCCTCCCTTGTACAGCACTCACCCCTGCCCCAGGAGAGCCCCCAAAACAAACCCGAGTCCCCCCGGCCGGACCCCGGCCGGCGTACCCCTGGCAGCAGCGACGGCGAGGCCTCGGGCATCGGACCCGGAGCCCGGGCCCGAACGCGCAGAAACGCCCAGAAGCTGGCCTCAGCCCTACGCTCTTCACAGGAAATGAAAGACGGAACCGGCGGTTTCCACCAAATCGAGAACAGAACTGAAAGTCTGCAAATAAAAAAAAAAACAATTACAGATCCTCAATCACAGCTTTCCCTCCGCAGGGTCTGCACGTGAAAACACGCAGGTCTCCGGGAGGCTGCTGGTTTTTTCCTCTCGTCAAGAGCCCTCGAGCCGCCTCGGTTTCTCTCTTGACTGAAGACTGGCTCGGAAGGCGGAGAAACGGCGAACGCACCTCGTTCCCTGCTCCCCGTGTGAGGCGGTAACAAGGACGACATTTCCCCAGAAAAAGTCCTGGTCCTGGGACCCTTCGCCTGACCTGAACTGCACTTGCTGTCACTTAGCTAGATGGTGTTTTCATCCTGCTTATCTCAGAAAGCAAAAAAGCACCTCCAACCTTAATATTTTGTGTGATTTGCAGGTCCAACATTTTGGGGCATTTTTTTTTTTTTTCATTTAAAAAAGCACATGGAGATAAAGTCATCATCGACTTCGTCGAAAGGCATGGTAGGCAAAAAAATAAATTTGACAGGTTTATTAAGAGTTCGAGACTAACTGGGTCGAACCAAAGATTTTTTTTAAGCCAAGTTCATCTGTGAACCTGCCCAGCTAGTTATAAGACTTTCATCCTTTGGGTTCTTACCTCTGATTTGCTGAACTGGCATTGTTAGAAAACACAGGAGATACACGCAAACAACTTTTCTAATTCCTCTGACACCCAACTCTTGATTCGTACCGGTTCTGCAAAGCATTGGGAGGTCAAAGGGGTGTGCTGCTTTTCTGCACTTTGTAAAAGAAGGAGCTGACACTCCCTCCTCACTCTACTAATAAAGCTGGAATTCCTAAAGAACAAGGTTGGTTTTTGGGAGGCAGAGGTGGAGTTTGTAGCTGTGGTTTGCAGCGGACCCTCCCACCAACCTGCTCCTCAGTAGGGACATTTGCACCAAGACCTGTCTCCATCTATCCAGAGCTCAGCAAGCAGAGCTCACTTCCAACGAGAAGGGACATCCACAGCCTTGCTCTCCTGTTGAGAGCACACCGTGTGGAATATTTATCATGTCAATATGTTTTAATAAGCACTCGTGGTTTATGGGGCCCAGGAGTGCCTGGGCAATCCTACAGTTACGTTCACTTGCGGATTTCATTGTTTCCGATTGGAGGTCACGGGAAGTCACGCAGCAGGAGCAAGTGTGGCAGGAGGACAGATGGAAGCCGGGGGATCCTCGGGCAGGTCACGGAAGCGTCAGGAAACAAGGATAATGGCGGTCCCTTCATTGGATTAACCACGGGGGGTAAAATAGCATTGGGGAGCACGACGTACACAAATGCGAAATTACCTTAAAAAAAACCCAAATTATTCTGGAAATGCCTCATTCTAGTGAATAGCCGTGGGTACGGTCAGCGCGAGAGGGCTGTCGGCTCTGGCTCCGAGATGCGCCCAGCGGGGCCTTGACAACAGGTGGGAGAGTGACCCCCACTTTTGCTCTATTATTTCCAGCAAACCTGTCACCCCTGTGTGTCTACCGCCTTCCGTGACAGCAGCCTATTCCTGGCCGATTCTGTCTTTGCACCTAGAAAAACTAAATCCTGCAAATTTTGAAAAGAAAGGGATTCAGTGTTTGCTGAATGCCCCGTTTTGCAGAATCCGCACAACGGTTTCCCTTTCTCACAGACGCTGCTCGGAAGACCCGGAGGGGCTGGTCGGGTTGGGATGCAGCCGCCACCCACGTCCCTGCTCCCCCTGTGGGGACACAGTCACCCAAGAATCCCGTTCTGCAGGACGCTTCCCGGGGGTTCCTGGGAAGTCTCCCATGAGTCTTTCCTTTTCCAAGAAGCCGAAGGGTGTGGTTTCTTTCTGGGCACACACCCAGGAAGTCTCGTCCTGGTGAATCGTGTCAGGCTGGCATCTCCGGGGTGGGAGGGACTTTCCCAGAACAGGTACGAACGGGCCAAGAAGCCCGGTCCCCCCGGCACCCTGCAGGGAGGCGTGTCCCAGGCCTGGAAGCTGCATCTCGGGGAAAACCTGCGCTCAGAGAGACTGGCGGAGGCCTCAAGGTGTGTCCTGCAGTCCTGAGGGTTCTGGCGTCTTCCCCGGATAGAGATCTGGATTTTGGGGCTGGCTTCTAGTTGACGTTTGAGCCTCGTGGAGCTCCATTCCAGAGTGGGGCTCGATCATTCCTGCCCCCAGGGTTTAGGGATAATAAAATGAGACAATATTTGACATGCAGAGGTGGCCAATGCCAGCACATGACCAAGAGTCAGGAACATCAGGAAATGGACCATCTTGCAGCCTGCAGACAAATGAGGTTGATTTTTGCTGCTGTCGTCTGTTTCTCTGATGTGATTAAGATTTAGCTTCCTCTGTCTTAAAGCATCAACCCTCCAGAATCCTCCTAACCTCTCCCCGACACCCTTGTAATAATCTCTATTAGGAGCCGACCAACGTGAGCTCAATACATCTTAGATCGCTTTATAAAAACTCGTTGAACTATTAGAAGTGACCCCTCCTCAAATTTGCCAATCGGGACGGAAAGGCAGCCCCTTCCCTGGTGTCTTCAAGGTTTTGCTTGACCTCATGAGAATACTTTCTAAACCCAACCCTGAGACCACAAGCTTGTCTTTTGCTCGGTGGATGCGGCACTGTGGTGATGGCTATAGTGGTGGCATTTGCGGTCACAGCGGCGTTTGGTGAGCTCACGCGGAGGCGGGGGGTGGAAGGGGAAGCCCAGCAAAAAGTGAGCAGCCTGTCGACCTATCCAGAAATACGAGATCTTGACCGGGCACAGTGGCTCATGCCTGTAATCCTAGCACTCTGGAGGCCGAGGCGGGAGGATCGCTTAAGGTCAGGAGTTCAAAACCAGCCTGAGCAGGAGTGAGACCCCCGTCTCTACTAAAAATAGAAAGAAATTAATTGGCCAACTAAAAATATATAGAAAAAATTAGCTGGGCATGGTTATGCATGCCTGTAGTCCCAGCTACCCGGGAGGCTGAGGCAGGAGGATCGCTTGAGCCCAGGAGTTGTGTGCTAGGATGACACCACGGCACTCTAGCCCGGGCAACAGAGTGAGACTCTGTCTCAAAAAAAAAAAAAAAAAGAAAGAAAAGAAATACAAAATCTTGTAGCTTAATGCCTCTCCAGGGTGAGGAGGAAAACAACATCTCAAGCCATTCTCTGTGCAGCTTCCAGGCTAAAATATTATCCTGGAGCTGAATTCGATGACTATCCTTAGTGCTATTCTAAGCACAGGCTTGGAGAGGCACCTTCGCAGGGTTCTTGGCCATGGAAAGCTAAAAATCTGTCTCTCAGGCAAGGAGGATTAACGGCAGGTATCCAAACCTCGACGTGGGAAGAGCGACTAATTTCTTCTGTTTACACTCCGGTACCCGAAGGTGGATCGTTGCTTTTCTTAACCACAGTACACCGTAGTGAGCACGAGAAAAGTCTTGCTTAAGATTAACTTCCAGGTGTGCAAAGAAACTTGAACACAGTCATAAACTTCAAACCCCCATTCATTTGTTGAAGACCGCAAACGGTCTGTGATCAAGGCAAAAATCTATCCGCCGAGCAAAGGATTCCCTATCTTGCTTGACAGCCACACGGCCGGACGGGCACACTCACTGTTTTCCCGGCAGCCTCGGGAGCTGACTTTGGGATGCACGTAGAATACGAGAGAAAGGCTCTTTGGTTTGGTGGTGGGAGGAGAAATAAAGTATAAAACCTGAAGCGTAACAATGGAGGTGGCAAATCCAGGTAGACGGGTGAGGGGTGATGCTGTTGCGATCCGTTCCTCACTCGTACAGGATTTGCCGCAGGTTTCCACGGTCTCGGAAGCTGAGATGAACGCAATTCGGTGGGAAGCAAACGGGACTCCGAGCCAGAAATCTCGAGTTCTCATCCCAGCTCTGACGCTAGCTGAATAGTATGGTCTTCGCGCCTAAGATTAAATGGCATCCGTATTTCTGATGCATGGAAAATAACAGCAGAGAACAAAAGGTCTCGGTGCTGAGATGGGCTGGGTCTTTCTGTGAGTCTATGCACTATCCGAACAATCTGTAAGATAGGAGCGCTCAGGATTGAAATGGAAATGCAGGCAGGGCGCTCTGTCCGCTGGGCGCTGAGCTCTTGCCAACAGGTACATTCTTCTCCATCCTCTGCAGACAAAGGCAGCCGAGCTCCGGGGGAGTCTCTCTCTCGGGCAGCATCCTCGGGGCTGTCCTGGACTTGGCCGTCAGGGCCAGAATCTCACCCATCGTCCTCACAACAAAGCTGCTGGGAAGACATCCCAATGCCCGTTCTAGACAGAGGGGGGTTGAAACTGCTACTGTTGACGTGGTGACTTCCACCAGTTCCCCCGGTTAGGAATTTCTAGAGCCGGCATCTGAACCCCGATCCCTTTGATTCCAAAGCGTGTCCATCTTCTCACTTAAGGGCTGTCCGTCCAACACACTTGCCCCGCAAGGGTAGAGACTTGCTCAGCCAGAAGCACCTGCCGTCGTACAAACAGACAGGGCCGGAGGCCACGGGTGTGGACGTTCCTCCCCCCCACAGGCCGGAAGTGGGTGCAGAAAGAGATCGGGATGGATGCAAAATGGAAACGTGAGCAAAGTAGTAGCCAGCCTGTTCGTTTGTGCAGATGCAAATATCGTTTGCGACCCGTGCACTCCAGAAATCATATTTCCATATTTGTCCCGTAGCTGGTGTATTTGCAGGGGGGAAGGCAGTGAGGCCTCTGTGAGGCCGCTCTGTTCCCCTGAGGCTGTTTTACATTCCCAGGCCTCCCCGCGTCTCAACCACAGAGGCGCTAACCTTCACGATGACAGCTCAGAGTGTAGGCAAAGCAGCACCCTGTACCCGGGAGTTACGCAAATAAGGGCTGGTCTGACCATTTCAAAACTAGGCGGCCTCCTCGAAATTGAGCCACTGCTTGGTGATGCCTTTATCTTAGCCCGGTGCTCCCCCCGCTGCTGCCGGCAGTCCCAGCCCCTTTCTCAGAAAGAAGAGAGCTCCCAGCAGTGGGCTGGCCGTAAAATCCGTGACCGATCTCAGAGCAAAGATGCAAAGGTCTTCAGGACTTGCCGACACAGCCGAGATGTGTCATATCTTCGGCAGCAGCTGTGACCAGAAGCCAGTGGCTGTTTTCATGGCCACGTGTGGCAACGCTCATCGCGGGGATGGCAAAGCCCAGACGCGTTCTAGGGACAGTTGAGGGGTCGAGACGAGTGCACGGTGCCCGCTCGCTGCTTCGGACCTGCTCAAAGTGCTTCCACGTTCCGGGTCCTCCAGGCCTGCATAGCAATTCCAGGAGGGCGTCTTTAAAAATTTATTTTTCTGGCCGGGCGTGGTGGCTCACGCCTGTCATCCTAGCACTCTGGGAGGCTGAGGCGGGAGGATCGCTCAAGGTCAAGAGTTCGAAACCAGTCTGAGTGAGACCCCGTCTCTACCAAAAGTAGAAAGAAATTAGCTGGACAACTAAAAATATATATACAAAAAATTAGCCGGGCATGGTGGCGCATGCCTGTAGTCCCAGCTACTCGGGAGGCTGAGGCAGGAGGATCGCTTGAGCCCAGGAGATTGAGGTTGCTGTGAGCTAGGCTGACGCCACGGCACTCACTCTAGCCTGGGCAACAAATCGAGACTCTGTCTCAAAAATAAAATAAAATAAAATAAAATAAAATAAAATAAATAAAAATTATGTTTCTTGTTTTGCAAGGAAGAAATGACAATAATATTCACATTATTCACTGGGTCGTGATACACGGCACTCCCCGAGTGCCGAGTTGCAGGTTAAGCTCCTTTCGTTTGGTTGAGGTTCTAACGAACCCTCAGCTTTTTTGCTATCATCAACCCCGACTTCGCAGATGAAGTGGAGAAGAGGGAGGTGGAGGGAGGCAGAGAAGTGGCCGCATCTCGGTGTCGGAGCACCGTTCTGCCAGACAAAGGCGCGTTTCCGGGCGTTCAGTTCGAGCTGCACACCTGCCTGAGGAATCTGGGGGTGCCGGGATCTCCGCCTTGGATGAGCCGAGAGTCGGCCCAGGTGTGCTTGCTGGGCGTTGTCCGGGGTCCCAGCCTTCAGGCCCCAGTGCATTTCATCTGTTGCCGAGATCTCCCGAGTGGAGATTTCCTTGTGACTGGCCCCAGAGACTTGATGGGATGGGAAAGAGCTGCTAAACGGAGTGACGGCTGGTGCACCCGGGACAAAAACAGCCTGTCTCTGCGGCACCCGCGGGGATGGGAGTGGAGGGAGGGAGGTCACGTTCCCGAGGGCCTCGAAGTTCTCAGGAACTGTATCAGGCGGGGCCACGCAGGTGCTCACCTCCTCCTCACAGTGGCCCCCCAAGGAGAGGCAGATGCCGAGAGTCCCCGCAGGCAGCTCCCAGGTACACAGTGGCCCTGGGAAGGGACTCGAGCTCCATTCTTCCTCCATCTCCAACCCTCACCGCAGTCACATCGCCTCCCACTGGACAAAGACGACAGGCACTTCGAAACGTCCTGCACAAAACGGATGCGCGATGAGCAGGGACGGCGTGATCGTCCCGTTGACCTTGCGGGAGATGACGGCCATGCGGCTTTCACGCAGTGGAGGGGACATCGAGCAGCTTGCGAGGCAAAGGCAGCTCTGTGTGGGCAGGGAGGTTCGGGATCTGTAGACGTGGTCACTAGTCATCTGCGAATACTCCACGTGTGCCTCGTGGGCAAAAAGAATCACGTCGGGAATGATGAAAAGGTTCTGCATTTGGTGCAGAAGCGAGGTGTCAGACCACTCGATTGTTTATTTTTGCAGCATATTACGGGGGTACAAATGCTCAGGTTATGCATATTGTCCTTGCCCCCCTCCCCCTCGAGTCAGAGCTCCAAGCGTGTCCATCCCCCAGTTGGTGCACATTGCACTCATTACCTACGTATACACCCATCCCCTCCTTCCCACCTGCCAGACACCTGATAGATATTATTCCTATATGTCCACTTAGGTGTTGATCCGTTCATACCGATCTGCTGGTGAGTACATGTGGTGCTTTTTTTCCATTCTTGGGATACTTCACTTAGCAGACTAGGTTCCAACTCTAGCCAGGAAAATACAAGAGGTGCTCTATCACCGTTGTTTCTTAGAGCTGAATAGTACTCCATGGTATACATATACCACATTTCATTAATCCACTCGTGTATCGATGGGCACTTGAGTTGCTTCCACATTTTTGCAATTGTGACTGTTTAAATTTTAATGACAAACACAGAACCTGTTCTAATAAGGTTTCGCTTTCATTTCCCTGAGTAGCTCCGTTCAGAGAGAGGCGTGTGGCTCTTCCTGGAGAATCGAGTGCATCTGTTGGCTTTGGGAGGTGCCCTTTTAAGTAAGACGAAGTTGAAACAGAGAGCTCACGTAGGGGACACTGCCCAGACAGCACCTGACGATGTTATCTTGTCCAGAACCAGGTGGACAGGTTGGTGGATTTCCCTGGTCGTTTTCCTCTGACCTCCAACCACTTCCTCTTCTCCCAACCAGTCCATGTAAGGTGAAAGGGGAGAAGGAAGAGAATGAAACACAAAATGGGTGATAGGTCTAAACCCCTCTAAGGCAAAACACTTATCAGAGGAAGGCTAATATTTTGGATCACATGAAGTCTTGGGGTATATTTAGAGAGCCTCCTCAGAATTCATGTCTTTGCACTGCTGGAGAGGAGAGTGAAAGAGTGATGAAAGAAAGCAGATTCATTTGCTCATTCACTCATTCACTTACTGAAGAAGCATTTCTCGGAGCTGAGTCGGAGATGTCGGATTCTATGCAGTGGCCGGAGAGACTCCTCGTGGCAGGTGTGGCCTGGAAGACGCCCAGAGGTATAAGAGGTCAGTCCAGAGAAGCAAAGGCTTGAGAGGACAAGACAACCCACCAGACCTGGGCTCTTGCTCTGCAGGGAGCCAACACACAGGAGGAGACAGAGCAGCTCCCTGGCACCTGGCGGGCGCTCACGGCCCGTCGAGCAGGTGCACGGACCGAGTGTGCACGTGGCTTGCTGGACACCCTTCTCAGCCTGCACAGAGTCCGGGCGGGGGCCGGGAGCAGAATACAGAGGCGCTTCTGCCACACACGTTATAAAGCAGCACCTGCCTCTTCTGCAGCCTTTGAGAATTCAATAAAATGGCCACACACAGTATATTGTGGCTGTGGAAAGAGATGGGGGTTGGGTTCTATCTCCAGCTCTGGCCCACACGGATGGCGTGGGTGAGCTGGCTGTGTCTCGGGGTCACAGGGAGAATGACAGTGGCTGCCTGCACACCCTGGGTGGCCACGAGACAAGAGTCCACGCCGGTCACCTGTCGCTCAGAGGTGTGGTCTGCACCAGGCTGAACCACAAGCACTTGCTGGTTGAAAGAAAACCGCCAGTGAGACTATTCTACAGACCCCAAAAATGACAACACAAAAGCAGCAGCAGCAGCAACGACGACGACGACAGCCAACCCCCCTGCAAATATACGGTGTTTGAAAACAATAAACAAGCAAGCAAACAAAAAAATCAATTAATTCGAACAGAACAAAATAAAGAAAATAAACCAAGTCCGTCTGAATGTAGGCATGAGAATTTTAATTGGACAGAATCCATGCCAGATTAAATTGGCCTCCAGCGCACAGACGGATGGTACTTCGTGATGCATGAGATAGTTCATGCACATGATTCATTTGGTTGGAAGGAACGCAATAAATAATGCAATAATTCCGGAGGACCAAGAGGAGACATCTGTTTAGTGGTGGTGGCTTAAGAAAGGTCCACCTGATTCAGCAGGATTGGACCAATCTCAGGGTTTAGAGCCCCGAGTGAAAAGTGCAGGAACAATGCAACTTCTGGGTCCTTTGTCCAAACCACGGTGAATTCAGTTCGCTGCATTTTCTGGTCAATCCCATGCTGCTATTGGTCAGTGTGTCCAAGGCTTTTGACAGGAAAGTGTTTTACTCAAAAGACTTGCAGAACTTCCTTCCTGTAAGATTACAGTAGCACGGCAAGTATTGCAAGAGGAAACTACTTTGCGGATCATAAAAATACAGCATAATTTTTCCCTGATAGTTTGGGACTACAGCATGCTTCTACTTCCCCGGATTTACTGGAAAATTACGTTGTAAAAACTACAGGGGAGGCCGGGCGCGGTGGCTCACGCCTGTAATCCTAGCTCTCTGGGAGGCCGAGGTGGGCGGATTGTTTGAGCTCAGGAGTTCGAGACCAGCCTGAGCAAGAGCGAGACCCCATCTCTACTATAAAAATAGAAAGAAATTAATTGGCCAACTAAAATATATATAGAAAAAATTTAGCCGGGCATGGTGGCGCATGCCTGTGGTCCCAGCAACTCGGGAGGCTGAGGCAGGAGGATAGCTTGAGCCCAGGAGTCTGAGGTTGCTGTGAGCGAGGCTGACGCCACGGCACTCACTCTAGCCTGGGCAACGCAGTGAGACTCTGTCTCAAAAAAAAAAAAAACAAACAAAAAAAAAAACTACAAGGGAGTGAATTCTCCTCATGCTCATTTTAAGGGGGGAAAAAAAAAATCCAATTTTTGTATTTTTTCCAATACATTCAGCGGGAAGAACAAGAATTCTTTTCCTGATGAAGAAATAACTATCCACCACCCCATAATAATAATAATAAAGATCAGCTATTGATGATCTGTCACATTTCAGGCTACGTTACCAGGTGCCCTATGCACCTTCTCTCTCATTCTACAGAAGTCCCGACTGGTTTCCCACTAGTCTAATTTTAGAGACGAGGAAAACACAGCTCAGAGGGTTTAAGTAACAGCCCCAAGGCCAGAAGTTGGGAAATTCTTTATTGGTAGGTTCCTTGTGGGAAGACACATTATGGCTTGCTCATAGCCTGATACGGTAAACGTCTACTCTTTGCAAATATGCACCTCTTAGAACTCCCCTTAACAACAGTGACTCCTAGATTGTGCCGCTGTTAAAAGTTTCCAAGGAAACTCACAGCGGAAAGGAAGGGGTGCTCGGGCAGCAACCTGCCCTCTTGCTCGTACATTGCCTGACTCCCAGGTGTCCTCCCCGGCGGTCAGAAAAACACACACGCACCCTTAAAAGGCAACATTCCTGATGAGCAGGGGCTGGGCCATGCCTGATTAATGGTGAACCAGAGGCCGAGGGCATTCCTTCCCTTCTTAAACCCCATAAACCTTTCTAGTAGGGTGAGAGTGTGACCGGCCTCACTCTCAAACCCCCCTGTCCCCCACCCCCTTGCTGTGTTTCACCCTGGAGGGAGGAGTGGCATTCACGTTGGAGGACGGGTCCCCCCCATGTTTGGGGGACCACCTACCAACACTACTGCTACGCACAGCAAAGCTTTGTCCACCATTCTTTTTTTTTTTTTTTTTTCTTTTTTTGAGACAAGAGTCTCACTCTGTTGCCCAGGCTAGAGTGGTGTAGCGTCAGCCTCACTCATAGACTCATAGCAACCTCAAACTCCTGGGCTCAAGCGATCCTCCTGCCTCAGCCTCCCGAGTAGCTGGGACTACAGGCATGCGCCACCATGCCCGGCTAATTTTTTCTAAACATTTTTAGTTGGCTAATTTATTTCTTTCTGTATTTAGTAGAGACGGGGGTCTTGCTCTTGCTCAGGCTGGTCTCAAACTCCTGACCTCGAGCGATCCTCCCGCCTTGGCCTCCCAGAGTGCTGGGATTGCAGGCGTGAGCCACCCCGCCAGGCCTGTCCACCATTCTTAGCCCGCCCCCTCTCATGTCGAAGGGGTTTCCCTGGGAGCAATTTCAGAAATGCTGGACTTCCTAGTGGCCGTTTGCTCCACGAATCCTCAAATAGCTCCTGCCCTCCTCCGTCTTCTGTCAGTGCGTGGAGACATTTAAATGCATGACATTTAAATGGGGATCCTTAGAGCTCATTGTTTTAAGTCTGTAGCTAACACTAATGTTCCTCTCATTTACCTTCGCTAAATGATTTAGATACTCGAATTTTGCCCAAAGGCAATTTACTGAATGAAGGAGTTAGATTTTTTTAAAATCAACAACCATGTATGCACACATATGTCTCATGGTGAGCCGGGCTTGCTTCTAGCTTGAGCTTTATGAATAAACAACCTATTTTGGGGAGGATGGTAAATTCTACAAGCCAAGGTGGGGAGGAGGGGAAAGGGTTTCTCAAATTCCCATCTGAATGGGGGGGGGGTGGATTCCGAACCCTGCAGTCTCACCTCCTGCCCACTCTCCCACCTCCTCGCCGGCACACACACAGAAGAATGGCAGACACCTGGGCAGCGCCCGGCTCCAGCGTGAGCTAAGCGATGCTGTCAAGTGCGTGTGTCATTAGCCAAGCTTGCACATCTGGAAGTGAACGTTGCACAACCCGGAGAGATGTGGTAACGTGAACCTTAAGAAATCGAGGGAACAGAGCTATACGCTTAGTTGGTCCACGCGAGTCACCAGGAAATGTGCTGTGTCATCAACAAAGGACGAATCTTAGGAAAATAGCATGCGACGCAAACGTGCAGTCTCCCATTCTCTACCTAGCTGAGCTTTTAAAGAAAGTTAGTTGTTCACGGCAGACTTGAACGGGGGCTCTCAGTTGCAGGGACCATCGCGGAGGTCACGTGCACGTAGCATCGGCACTGACCACAGAAAGGGAAGGAAGTGGCGTTTGCAGGGGCTCAGACCGGCCCCTGGCATTCTGGTTTAAACTGTCCTTTGCCGAAGATTCCTCGGTGAGGGGCCCAGCCCGGCGTGGCTTCTATCAGAACACGTGGGGCCCACATTTGTCCTCCTTTGTGTCTTTTCGTTCACAGACGTTTAGAGCATCCTCATTAAAATGACTCGGAGTGAGACGGAAAGATCCTGTTATAAAATAAATCCGGTTAAATACACTTTGTTGTATTGCCTCATTTGTGTGATGCATGGACCTAATTTTCCTCTCTTTGTATCTTCGCTATGTACATTAGGTGATGCCTGCCAATTAATGCGGGGGGGGGGAGGGAGAGGGGTGTGCGTCTCCAATTGCTTCCTCTATCTTCTTAAACATTAAAAATAAATACTTGCCATCTGTCTCCTATCTTGAAAGCAATTCAAAATGTTCAAAATGGTTACTTTTGTTTTTCTCAGGACTGCAGCACAGTTTGCAGCGTTGGTGCTTCTGAACTGCCGAGAAAGCTCCGTCTCCACTACTTCACACAGGTGACGTCATTTTAAGGTGAGTCCTACAGATCCGACAGCAGCGTCTCAGGAGATGGGGTGGGGAGGCAAGGCAGAAAGCAGTAGAAGGTGGTGATTAAAAACACGATCTTTGGTTGTCTAAGAGAGACCTGGACAGGATACCGAGTGTGCTTCTCCCTAGCTGAGTGACCTCAGGAAAGTGGCATAACCACTGGGAGCCTCAGTTTTCCTCACCCGTGAAATGGGTATAACACTTACCGTACATAGCACTACTATGGGGAATGCATACACGTTTCATTGCCTACCCAATTCCTGGGTAAGGCATAAGACATAAGGTGGTAGATATTATCATTTTCACCATCATAGTTTGCTACGGACATAATTCGGTTTGCCAAAGATGGTTGTTTAAAGAGTTCATGGTGGCTAACACTGGCACCTAAGAAAGTAGCTGTGCGTGGAAACTGTGTTCTTTATAGCAATTAAAATAGAAAAGCAAGACATTTTCTCCAGTTGTCTCCATTGTCCTTTGAGCACACAAGTCAACTTGGGTACAGGACGGGATTGGGGAAGGCGAGAACTTGAGAGAATTCGGATCCATGTATGGCCACAACAGCACTTTCTAAAGTTTTTTTTTTTTTTTTTAAATAAGATAATAGTATACTATAAACCAGCAAATGCCTGAATAATTTAACCATAATTAGAAGGGCAATGGGCAATTCGAGAATGTTCTGTTCTGCAGTTTCTCCAAGACTTCCTCCCGCAGCACAAGGGAAAGCTCTCTGGAAAGATGTGAGCCGAGTGCTCTGAGACCGTGGGTGCATCGTGTGAAGTCCGCCCGGTACTCACAGACCACAGAATTGTGTGAAGCTGCAGAAAATGCCAGATCTTCCATGGGACCTGGCCTGGACAATTTTAGCAAGAAGCAGACCGAGGCTCAGCACCTTGCCCGAAAAGCATGCAGCTCATTAGAGAGCTCGAACATTTCCTTTCTTTTAGCTAGGTTTCAGAAAATCTGTTAAGCAGACCGACATTTTTTTTTTTACATGCTCCTATAAATATCTGAGGTTCGCAGCCGATTCCACGCGCGGCGCGGTTCTCCCGGCGGCCTTATTTGAGCATGACTTAGCTGCTCGGCATTGTCCCTGCATGACAAAGTGGTCAAGTCTCAACAGTAGCAGAGGATGACTCCCAAGGCTTTATTTAGACTGTACAGTCAGGGCGATGCAACAGTGAGTCATCCGGACATGTGCTCCGGAATATCACACACCCGTGAATCCTGGCAAAGATGTTGCCTCCTGCTGCTCCTCCCACCGTGCCCGGCCAAAACTCTTTCCGGGTTGCTGATGTTTTTACCCTGGTCGCAGAAAAAGAAAAAATTACTTAAAATCCCTAATCTGGGCACACATCCCTCTGCAGTCATAAAATTAAAAGCAGCCTGCATACATTCTGCACATTTAGCAAAACGAACATTTCCCCCTCCCCGCCCCATGAAGGGGACCTGTGAGCACTTTAAAATGGAGGACATCCCATCACTCGGAGAATGATGCTGAGAAGCTGGTTTCCATGGAAACGCACATTGATTTTTTTTTTTTTACCCTATCACAGCTGATTGGCTTAGTATAATCTGAAAAGGGACTCCGAGAGGGATCAGTTCGCACTGGTCCTGCCAGTCAGGTAAAGGCAGACTGACATCTAAAGCTCCTCACCAGAACGTAGTCCTAAGAGACACAATGCTGCCTGTTTTATTTTCAAGCAACCTCTACATTTAATGCATCCCATTGGTCTTAAAAAAAAAAAAAAAAAGGCATCAATTCCTCTGGCCGTGATGTCACCTTCCAGTTTCCGTCCTCCTGGGCTGCCTGCATGAGCCACTCATGGGGAAAGCTGGGGTCGAGGAAGAGCAGGCTGAGGAAGGCCGTGGGAACGGCTCTCTGGGGCCAAGGCCCCACCCTGCCGTCTCCACCCTCCCAGACACACCTGGGCCAGGTGCACACACACGGCCAGGTGGGGTGGAGGGCGGCAGGCCCGGCTCTCACTGCGGAGCTGGAACAGGCAGGGCTGGGTGGGGTGTGGAGCGTGCAAGGTCACCCTGCAAGCTTGTCCCTGGGCAGACGCCTCTGCGATGTATTCCCTAGCTGCAGTGGCAGGAAGTTAAGACACGGCAAGTGTTTCCCTCCCGTGCCCCGGAGCCCCGTGGTGGTTGTTTTTGCGTCTCTGCAGAAGAGAACTCCGAGCATTTCAGCGACGTCAGACTGGACGGCGGGCGTTCACTCCGCTCCCCGCACAGGCTGTGGGAAGTCGGGGTGACTAATGCAGCAGGAATTTGTTCAACACCCCCCCCCACCCCCTGAAAAACAACCTGACTCAAGATGCTGATAAGAATTCTTTTATGTTATTCCAATAAAAAATACATTCATACAGAAATATAACAATCTTGCAAAAAACAATTTCAAATAAAATCTTGTAAAACAAAATCTTACAAAAATCTTACAAAGATTCTTTTAGATAACAGGGTGCTTCCAAAAGAAAGAAAGAACGAAAGAAAGAAAGAAATTTCACTAATAGAAATTTTTTTTTTTTTTAATTTCAAGCAAAAAGTTTTCTGCTTGATTGAGGCTCAGTTATCACCTGAACAGAATGTACGTCTCTGTGTACTGGCGCGCTGTGGAAATCGTGGGGCTGCCTCACCCAGGCAGAGAGCTCTGATGGTGTTTCGTAAGTGAGGCAAGCCAGTGCAAGTTTTTTTTTTTTTTTTTGTCTTTTGTTTACCTTCTTGCTTAATGGAATTGTTATGGCTAAGCACATGGCAGGGCCAAAAAAGGAGTTTTCCAAAACGCAGCAAATCAAGTGCTAGGATTTTGAATTGCCAAAAGAAAAGTGCATTTCCCCCCTAAGCAAAATAAAAACGAGTTTTTCAGGTAAATGTATTCATCAGCCCAGATTTAAAAAAAAAAAAAAAAAAAAGATAAAAACAAAACAAAAAAAAAAACCAGTTATGTGAGCTTTCATCACTGCTCATTTCCAGGAAGATCAAACAAAATACCAACCCGGCAGACTCACATGTGTATATATATATGCATATATATATATATATATATATATAAAAAAAGAAAGATCCACACCCACACGGCAGCAGCTGGGGAGTGTCAGCTGTCCGTGCTGTGGTATGCCAATTTGGGGAAATTACTCCTTGGAAAAACTGGAAGAATCTACATGCTGGAAAAAAAAATAGCTTCATCTGCATAAAAAGTGTTCTAAAAAAGACTCCCTGTGATTAGCTTCCTCTTAGGTTAGATCTTCTAAGCGAAAGGCTGAAATTCGAATCAAAGCCTTAGTATGTCCGAGTCCAGCTGGGTTTCCAGTATTCTGTTCAGGCCACTCCTGAGTGGCCACAGGTACCCTATTCCACTCGTGCCACAGATGAGAAGCAAAGGCGGCTGTGCGGAATAGACCCAATGCCAAGAAAGGGTTCAGCAAATGGTTAAAGATAAAGCCTCTATAAAAGTTAGATTATAGTTTTCATCTGTTACCTCCTTTTATGGCCATTCTGAAATATTTCTTCACAGGCTGTGGAATTTTCTAGCTAAACATTCTAGTTTCTCCTTAAAAAAAATATTTATATATTATCTATATATATATAATATATATATATACACACACATACACATACTATACACACAAATATACACACACAAGAATTCTGCCTACTTTTTTAAAAAAAAAGTAGTATACTTTCTGTATTACCAACAGATAACTAGATAGACATGTGAAACTTGTGCCTCTTAAGCAGATACATTAACATTGGGTTTTTTTCTTTTTTTTTTTTTAATACTTCTGTATCTTTAATATGTGTGGAACGATTACATATTAAATACAGCCGGTGTGTGATCTATACAATTGTTGTGCAAGGTCCACACGAACGTCTCAAGGTGGCAGAATGGGTCAGATTTTTCGATTATCGTGTGTTTCCCATTTTAACACTGACAGTCGAGTTGTCTGAAATATTGAACAAATACTGACATGTTTATGAGGGAGTTTTTTTTATCTATTTGTCCCTGGGAAGGAGGACCTTAAAGAGATGTTGTTGTTGTTGTTTACTGTATTATACGTCGATACAGTACAATGCCAGGTGAAAAAAGAGCCTTAATAAAGCATGCATCGCCCACACCCCTGTAGCAGACCCCGCGCTCGGGGGTCACTTGCGTAAGGCACCATTATGAAGATGAACAGTGCATTAACAGCTAGAAAACCAGAAATTAGTCCTCAAGGCATAAATAAGAGAAACATAGCTGCATGAGAAAAAACAGTTTCTAAGCATTAGTGGTTTCATCCACCCAACTGAGAAAAACTTTAGGTTCTCCGTTGTCTAATGTAACATCAGACCGGCGATTCCCTGCCCCTGGCTTTTTCTTTTCTTGTTTTTTTTTTTTTTTTTGACACTCAGCACGTGTCTCGCTTCTTCAAAGGGCATCAGAAAAATCCTCCAAAAAGTCGATTCAAATTCAGGACCGCTTAAAAAATAACCCTATGCTGCACGCCGCCTCTCCGGAAGGGGAGTGTTTACAAAAAATCGAAGGGGGAAAACGGTTGTGTGTCGCCAGGCCTGGGTGGCCGGGGGAGGGGGGGCCACACTGCGCCAGACAGACGGCGGCGTCCGTAGCTGCCCGTGACCCGGAATCAGAGCTGCAGTCCCGACTCGGAAATGGAAAAGCATTAGAGTCCCCCAGACCATGCAAGACTTTTCTTGTACTATAAGGAAAAGTTATCATTGTGTTATATCTGCAAATACACAGCTTATACAATGGGTTACAAATGAGCTCGGGTTGTAGCAAGTAAAACAAGCTACTTGACACATTGCACGTTTAGTAGCTGCACCAGACGACCAAAGCTTCCTTGCACACGACGATGGGACAGGGGCGCCCGCCCCCACCCCCCCCACAATACCGCTCGCCACACTGGGGTCCTGAGTTCCCACTCCCCCACCCTGCACGTTTTTCCTCCTTTTTTTTTTTTTTTGTATTTTTGTTTTTTTGTTTGTTTTTGTTTTTTTTCCTAAGGTGCAGACACACTCACCCCCCCAGGAAATGACTGGTGGTCACCTCATCTCATGGTATATACTCCTGACACACAAAACATTCAAACTACTTTTTTTTTTCCCCCTGTCCCTTGCGGCCTTGCCACTGCAAGGGAAAAAATTAAAAAAAAAAAAAGTCTGCCTCATCACACAGTCAGAACAAACAGATCCTCCACACTCGGCCGGCCCCTCCACGGATGTTCTCGGGGCGCATGCTCACGGCAAGGGCTTCGGAGCCGCTCGGAAGGCCAGGGACCGGTGGCGGCGGCCAGTCCAGGGTCACCCACACACACGCCGCGCACCACGGGGGCCACGCTGCCGCCGCCGTGTCGCCCAGGACGTGTTCAGCCCTCGAGGAGAGGCCCCGGGGCGGCTGGGCAGGGTGCAAAGTGGCATGCTTTGGCCGGAACACGCATCTCTCCTTCCACGGCCGCCCCGCGCGCAGCCTGGAAGCCTTTTAGCAAACCACGGGACTCGCCTCTCCGCGCCCTCAGAGGTGCCTCTTCATGTGCAGGGCCAGGTGGTCGGACCTGGAGAAACACCTGCCAGGGCAAAGCAGAAGCACAGACGTTAGGAGTCCGCCGCGGCCGCCGCCGTGCGCACGCACGTGTGCCCCAGGACCGGCTCCCTCTCCCCGGCACTGCCAGCCTGGCTCCTCTGTCCCGGGTGACATTCCCCGGCACGGGAAACCCCAACTTGCAGGCGTGCACACGAAGGTGCCGCCCCCACCCCGCTGCAGCAGCGCCTGCACTCTCTGCAGCACTCGGGCTGACCTCACTTCTACCGCCTCAACTATGCCCACCACGGTTAAAAGCCCGATCTTCAAAAAGCGCCCACAAAATCGCTCTGTTCTCGAGTACGCCTGGTACGGTGCTTCCTGAACGAGGGCAGCTAACGTAGCCCAGACTTTCTAAAAAGGAACGTCAGCACACGGCAGGGAACCTCGGGCCCTCGGCCACAGGTGCCTGCCCAGCCCGCCCCGCCGTCCCCGCGGCCCTGCGCCTGCCCGGTGCGGCTCTCCTGCGCGTTACCTGTCACAGTGGGAGCATTTGAAAGGCTTGGCGCCCGTGTGCTTTCGGAAGTGTCTGGTTAACTCGTCACTTCTTGCAAAACGCCACTCGCACCCTTCCCACGAGCATCTGTAAGGCTTTTCTCCTGGGGAGAGAGCAGAGGACAGGCCGGCCGTGAGTTCACTGGGACGCGGAGAGAAGGGGGAGATTCCCCAACAGCCTGCAAGGGCAGGGCCTCAGCAGCCTCGGGGATGCATAATGCGCTTCCAGGAAGGACAGCGTCTGCCGGGCTCAAGGGTCGCGAGCACGAGCTCTCTCCTGACCCAGCCTCAGGCCTCCCACCGTCGTCGAGAGACCCAGGTGTTTGGCAGAGCCCATGCCACCGCCGTCAAAGTTAAGGCGCAACGTGACAGCGACTCAGACTGGCCACACACTTCCGAGAGGAGGCGTCAGCCCGCCGAGCCCACGGCCCGCCCAGGGCAGAGGTTTATCGCCTTCTCCATGGAAACCGTTTCTCCCCAGCACTGTTTTGTTCCTTACTCACTTCCCTGCGGAACGAGCCTTTCTGCGGTTTCCTCTGGGACCTTCTAGAGTTCTACTGAAGTCATGCGTTTCTGGGAAACCCCATTTCAATGCCCCCTGATCACTCTCCGAATGGCAGTCGAAGTACCAGACCGCCCTCCTTCTTTGGCCAAAGGATAAATCTGCGTGCAATAAACGTGCCACCTGAGGACGCAAAGTTGTCAAGCCGATCCTCGGGTGTGTGTTGGGACAGGCAGGGGCCTGGTTTGCAGGCCGCCTGGTCCCAGTCCCAGCCCTGTCTCCAAGCCCACTGGGGACCCTGATCTGACCCCTCAGCAATCTGCCCTTGGATGGGTAAGATCAGTCTGCATCCCCTCGGTCTCTAGCATCCTCTCCAGCTCTGACTTTCCTGGGATTCTCCCCCAGTTATCCGAGAGACTGTCGTCTAAGTGAGCACGTTGCACCAAGATGCCGTTGTTGTTTTAAGTGGCATCAGAAAACAAAGGCTGCAGAACACGCAGAGAAACTCCCAGGAAACACCCCTGACCTGCCCTGCTGCTCACAAAGCAGTGGGGTCTGGCTCTGGTCTCCCACACCTTCCTCGGCGCACCGGCACACACCAGCCACGTGCCCAGCGACCCTCTGGCCACCCACTGTGACCTGGCACACGGACGCTGCGGTGGACACGGCGGGCCCGGGCAGAGGACTGGGGGTGCCCACGGAAAATGTGGCCGAGCCCTATTGGTTTCATCTGAATGCGTCAATAGCCACTCGTCCGGCTCAAACGTCCAGTCTTATGGGGTTCTACTCTGAACTCCAAAAAGCCCCAACTCCCAGGTGACAACGGTCTGGGGAAGTGAGGATTTGTCTGCGGTTCCCAGGGCCGGCGCAGGGCAGGGGCGCCACCGGCTGGGGACTGACCTGTATGCGTGCGCTGATGCGCTTTCAAGTGGGAGCTTTTGGTGTAAACTTTCCTGCAGCCGTTGAAGTGGCACCTGTGCACCCTCCTCCTGCCATCCGGGGAGGCGTCGCCACTCCCCTTGTCGCCCGGCTTCCCCGAAGTCCCGCTGCGCACCTTCCCCGGCGAGGGCAGCTCCCCCGGCGCGCACCCCCACAGTTGGGAAGGCTCCCTGCTCAGTTCTGGAGAAGACGGAGGCGTGGAGGTAACGGAGGAGCTCAGGTTCCCCGAGGAGCTGACTAAGACCTCGCCGATGGGGTCAGAGGCAAACTTGGCGGGGGGCGAAAGCTCCTCGGAGCTGTCGGAGGACTCGCTGCAGACGTCCGAGTTCAGGCTGTTGGTCTCCAGGCTGTAGCCGAAGCTCGGGCTGATCAGAGCATCCTCCGGAGGACTGGAAGAGATCTTCAGTTCAGAGTCCTCCTTTTTCTCCCGAGCCAGGATGATTTTGGTCCACAGATCTTCCTGGCTGTCAAATTTGATTTCCGAGGCTGAAACATAGCAGGGCTCGCTCTGGAGGTAGCGCTCCAACTCCAGGCAGGTCTGCGCAAAAGGAACCAGAAGAAGGCACGTGACTGTCAGGACTACCGAGAATAGAAGGAAAAAAAGCACATTTCTCTAAAACCATGCAGGGACTGAAGGACAGAGAGACTGTTGCAGTGTCCCTACAATGGGGCAAAACCTTCTGCCATTAAGAATCTGTGTCCTTAGGGAAGTTAGAGGAAATCTGTTTCTAGGAATGAGTAAGAATTCAGAAGAAAAACCAGAGGGTGAAACCTCCCGTGGCTTCCCCAGAGTTGCACCAATGGCCACAGTGAGTGATGATCACTCAGCCAGTTTTTTTTGTTGTTGCCGTTGTTATAGTTACCAGTGTTGATGTATCTAATGGGTTTCCGGTAACCACAGAAGAGAACCAGCCTCACAAACACCACCCCCCCCCAACAGGTTGAACCAGATTATCTGACATTCTCAAGAACCATGTGCAGTAAGCAAGGCCCCGCCGTCCACACCCCGCAGATATCCACGCAACAGGACAGAAGGATTCACGGCACACGGGTGTGTTCTGACGGACCCCCTGGGTTCACAGCTGACCACACAGGGCCACCCTCAAGGGAGCAGGCCACAGCTAGCCGTCTGGTCTGCATTCAGGGATATCGGTGGAACTGCAGAGAAACCACCCGTTTCCTGTGTCGCTGAGACCCAGTGTGTTTTTCAAAGAATGCCATTCCCAAGTGCAGGGCCGGCCGCCGTGCATGCCACAGAACTTTAATTACTTCTCCAGTGGTCAGGGAAAAAACAAGGAGCGTCAACAACAGAGTGGAGAAATAATTCCAGAACGGCCATCTGCTCTGGAGAGGGAGGCGAGGGGGGAATTACTGCACGGCCCTGCTGGGAGTCCCACAAGGAAGGAGAACTTTATCTACTGGCCAAGAGCACAACTGGATGAGTCATCACTCCTATTTCTTTCACGCAATGCCAAAGGAGACTTCCTTTTTGAAATTCTGACCAGCAGCCAAGGAAGGACTCGGTTCAAATAGACATGCAGTGTGGCCAGGGCAGGGCACCCCCCCAGCAGCCCCGCAACCAACCTTTCAAGAAGCTACAACTGCCGAGATCAGCATCCCCTCTCCCCACCATCTCAAACTTCCTAGCCACTGGAAAAGAAAAATGGTAGGAAACGTTTTAGGATTAAATTATGTCTGCCTCGATTTTCACTAGGATCAGCTGCCTGCATGTCCATATAAGGCTGTCTATACTACTGGCGATTCTACAGATGTACATGTCTCCACCAAACTGCTCTTTGGAGCAGATCATTTTCAGGGCACATACCGTCCTGAGCACAGCCCCGCGGAGAGCGGAGGGCCGCCGCTTCCCAAGCAGGGCAGTGTGCCTTCTACCAAAACGCATGCACACCCCCTCCCCTCCCCTCCCCGGACTCCCCCACACGGCACGCAGAGGGGGAGCAACCACTGTTTTCTCTTTCCCCCTAAAATTAGAGGGCTGAGTTACAATGCACACTGGAGCGTTCTCGGAAGAGAGGCGGCCATGTATTTTACTGATGTTCCGGAGGAACGGCAGGCAAAGCACATTTATTGAGATCTTGTTAAACTTTGATAATCTGGCTAATTTAAGATCTCCATTATGCTAATGGGCACCAGGGACCAGAAGGAAGCTCTCAGAGAGTTTAAAAGCCTCGCAAGGCGACCAGGAGCCAAGCCTGGCCCGCTGCCCAAATCCCAAATACCCGAAGGAAACTACTTAGATCAATTTCAATCACGTCCCAGGGAGCAGCTTCTTTTGAGGGGGAAAAAAAACAGGGGGAGGGAGGAGGAAGGCAGGAGAGGGTTGTGTACAATTAAGCAGGCCTGTGAAGACTGCAACACTTTGCATTTCATCCTCCTCAAGAGCTTTCCAGGCTTAGAGACCCCAGAATATATTTGATCTGGTAATTCGCTTAGTGACAAAAAGCAAACACCACCCACCGCAGGGCAGAGAGACGCCACCAAACCCTCCTTCCGTCTTTTTATTTTTCTCAAAAGACAATGGGACAAGTGTCAAGTCTCTCTCCCCTCCCGCAATCTTACGAGTTTAAGAATGAGAAAAATTTAAGTTGCCTAAATGTCCAATGCCAAAAAATTCCAGTCCCACCAAAAAAATGCCGGAAACCGAGGTCCTCCTTTCCAAACTGAGACTTGAGGCAATTAGGACGGGCTCATTGTCATATGACTGACAAGTCACTGGTGAGCAAACAGTTTTGTTTTGTTTTCTTTCCCCCCTCGGGCCAACCAGAAAAACAGATAAGGAAGGAGGAAAAAAACAAATAAAAAAAAAAATAAATAAGGGCAGGTCTAGGAGAAATGGGAACAAGCATTGCAAACAGGGCGAAGACATCGGCAATGGCAACATTGCAGATTTAAAAAAAAACTGTACGCTCGAGCACCAGAAGCAAAACAAAAACAGAATGTCTTTAAAAAAAAAAAAAAAAAAGTGCCCTGGCATTGGCAGCAAGTGAGTCCCTGCGACAGGACCGGGCCGTGCAGTGTGGACCGGGCCGCGCAGTGTGGACCCGGGACGGCCGTGCCGTGTGGACCGGGCCGTGTATTGTGGACCCGGGCCGTGCAGGGTGGACCGGGCCGTGCCGTGTGGACCCGGGCCGTGCAGTGTGGACCCGGGCCGCGCAGTGTGGACCCGGGACGGCCGTGCCGTGTGGACCGGGCCGTGCAGTGTGGACCCGGGACGGCCGTGCCGTGTGGACTGGGCCGTGCAGTGTGGACCCGGGCCGTGCAGGGTGGACCCGGCCGTGCCGTGTGGACCCGGGGCGGCTGCGCAGTGTGGACCCGGGCCGGTCGTGCCGTGTGGACCCGGACCGTGCAGGGTGGACCCGGGCCGGCCGCGCCGTGTGGACCCGGGACGGCCGTGCCGTGTGGACCCGGACCGTGCAGGGTGGACCCGGGCCGGCCGCGCCGTGTGGACCCGGACCGTGCAGGGTGGACCCGGGCCGGCCGCGCCGTGTGGACCGGGCCGTGCAGGGTGGACCCGGGCCGGCCGCGCCGTGTGGACCCGGACCGTGCAGTGTGGACCCGGGCCGGCCGCGCCGTGTGGACCCGGGCCGGCGGCGCAGCGCGGGTCCCGGGGCGGGACCGGGGCCGGGAGCGGCGCGCGGTGTGGACCGGGCCCGCGGCGGTGTGGACCCGGCCCGCGGCGGTGCGGACCCGGCCGCGTACCTGTTGCCAGTACTCCTCCAGCGACGGCAGCGCCGAGAAGTAGCCGGTCTCGTGCACGATCTGGAGCTCCTGGAAGATGCTGCACATCGGGAGCACGTCCATGGCGGGCGCCCGAGCGCCGAGCCCCCGCACGCCGCCCCGCGCCCCGCGCCCCGCCGCTCAGCGCCCCGCTCGGCCAACGGCGCGGAGACTGCGAGCGCCGGCGCCGCAAAACTTCCCTATTCAAAGCTCCGCCGCCGGCGCCCCCGCCCCGCCCCGCCCGCGCGCCCGCCCGCCCCCGCCACGTGACCCGCCGCGCGCCCGCCCCCTCCCCTCCCCTCCCCTCCCCCACCCCCCCCGCGCGCGCGCGGCCCAATCCCCGCCGCGCCCGGCCCGGGGCGGGGGCCGCGCGCCGATGACGTCAGCCGCGGCCAATCGCGCGCGGCGGCACAGCGCGGGCCCCGCCTGGCGTGACCGAGCCTCTCCATCTCGGGCCTCGCCATTGGCCCGATTCGAACTCGGCCCGCACCCGATTGGAGGGCGGCCTCGCAGGCTATTTTTAGCAGGGTATATAAGGCGCTGGGCGGCCGCGCGCCGGAGGAGTCGGCGCTGGGAGGTGCGCGGCCGGGCGCGCGGGCCGGGGCCGGGGCCGGGGCCGGGGCCGGGGAGCCGGCGCCGGGAGAGCCCGGCCGGCCTGTCCCCGTCCCCGTCGCCGTCGCCGCGGCCGAGCCCCGGTTCCAGCGTTGTCCCGGCGGACGGACTCCGGGTCCCGGTCCCCGGGCCGCCCGGTCCCCGCTGTCGCCCTCTGCCCCGCAGTCCCCTCTGTCCCCCTGCACCCCCCAAGGCCACCCCGTCCTCCTGCGTCCCGGGGTTCCCCTCTGCTCCTCCAGCCCCGGGTCCCCTGTGTCCCCCTCCGTCTCCGGGGGTCCCCTCTGTCCCCTGGACCCCCAGGGCCCCCAGTCCCCCCTGCATTACTGGGGTACCCCTCTGTCCCCTTCCACCCCAGTCTGTCCCCTTCCACCCCAGTCTGTCCCCTTCCACCCCTCTCTGTCCCCTTCCACCCCTCTCTGTCCCCTTCCACCCCACTCTGTCCCCTTCCACCCCTCTCCTCT